>BNCR01000090.1:0-118222 GCA_014656515.1 Oryzias celebensis | reverse complement strand
AAAAAAAAAAAAAGAAAGAAAAAATTGCCAACTCTGAGATTCGAACTGGCGTCTTGCGCGTGAAAGCTCTGCACTTCCCGCCTTCGCCAAAGGGCATGATATTCTAATTGATAAAAACTCTCTATTTGAATATTCATCATTGTCAATTACATGGCAACTTGAGGATAGTGTTTTTTTTTAAACCTTTATTTGTTCTGAAAGTGTAGTGGGGCTTGTGGATCCCAAAAGTTGTTTTTTTATTTTGCATTCTGTGTTCCTGAATAAATTAAATCGTTTTTCTTCATTTGAAATTAAAAAAAAAAAAAAAAGAAAGAAAAAATTGCCAACTCTGAGATTCGAACTGGCGTCTTGCGCGTGAAAGCTCTGCACTTCCCGCCTTCGCCAAAAGGGCATGATATTCTAATTGATAAAAACTCTCTATTTGAATATTCATCATTGTCAATTACATGGCAACTGAGGATAGTGTTTTTTTTTAAACCTTTATTTGTTCTGAAAGTGTAGTGGGGGCTTGTGGATCCCAAAAGTTGTTTTTTTTTTTGCATTCTGTGTTCCTGAATAAATTAAATCGTTTTTCTTCATTTGAAATAAAAAAAAAAAAAAAAAGAAAGAAAAAATTGCCAACTCTGAGATTCGAACTGGCGTCTTGCGCGTGAAAGCTCTGCACTTCCCGCCTTCGCCAAAAGGGCATGATATTCTAATTGATAAAAACTCTCTATTTGAATATTCATCATTGTCAATTACATGGCAACTCTGAGGATAGTGTTTTTTTTAAACCTTTATTTGTTCTGAAAGTGTAGTGGGGCTTGTGGATCCCAAAAGTTTTTTTTTTTTGCATTCTGTGTTCCTGAATAAATTAAATCGTTTTTCTTCATTTGAAATTAAAAAAAAAAAAAAAGAAAGAAAAAATTGCCAACTCTGAGATTCGAACTGGCGTCTTGCGCGTGAAAGCTCTGCACTTCCCGCCTTCGCCAAAAGGGCATGATATTCTAATTGATAAAAACTCTCTATTTGAATATTCATCATTGTCAATTACATGGCAACTCTGAGGATAGTGTTTTTTTTTAAACCTTTATTTGTTCTGAAAGTGTAGTGGGGGCTTGTGGATCCCAAAAGTTGTTTTTTTATTTTGCATTCTGTGTTCCTGAATAAATTAAATCGTTTTTCTTCATTTGAAATTAAAAAAAAAAAAAAAGAAAGAAAAAATTGCCAACTCTGAGATTCGAACTGGCGTCTTGCGCGTGAAAGCTCTGCACTTCCCGCCTTCGCCAAAAGGGCATGATATTCTAATTGATAAAAACTCTCTATTTGAATATTCATCATTGTCAATTACATGGCAACTCTGAGGATAGTGTTTTTTTTTAAACCTTTATTTGTTCTGAAAGTGTAGTGGGGGCTTGTGGATCCCAAAAGTTGTTTTTTTTTTTGCATTCTGTGTTCCTGAATAAATTAAATCGTTTTTCTTCATTTGAAATTAAAAAAAAAAAAAAAAGAAAGAAAAAATTGCCAACTCTGAGATTCGAACTGGCGTCTTGCGCGTGAAAGCTCTGCACTTCCCGCCTTCGCCAAAAGGGCATGATATTCTAATTGATAAAAACTCTCTATTTGAATATTCATCATTGTCAATTACATGGCAACTCTGAGGATAGTGTTTTTTTTTTAAACCTTTATTTGTTCTGAAAGTGTAGTGGGGGCTTGTGGATCCCAAAAGTTGTTTTTTTATTTTGCATTCTGTGTTCCTGAATAAATTAAATCGTTTTTCTTCATTTGAAATTAAAAAAAAAAAAAAAAAAAGAAAAAATTGCCAACTCTGAGATTCGAACTGGCGTCTTGCGCGTGAAAGCTCTGCACTTCCCGCCTTCGCCAAAAGGGCATGATATTCTAATTGATAAAAACTCTCTATTTGAATATTCATCATTGTCAATTACATGGCAACTGAGGATAGTGTTTTTTTTTAAACTTTATTTGTTCTGAAAGTGTAGTGGGGGCTTGTGGATCCCAAAAGTTGTTTTTTTATTTTGCATTCTGTGTTCCTGAATAAATTAAATCGTTTTTCTTCATTTGAAATTAAAAAAAAAAAAAAAAGAAAGAAAAAATTGCCAACTCTGAGATTCGAACTGGCGTCTTGCGCGTGAAAGCTCTGCACTTCCCGCCTTCGCCAAAAGGGCATGATATTCTAATTGATAAAAACTCTCTATTTGAATATTCATCATTGTCAATTACATGGCAACTTTGAGGATAGTGTTTTTTTTTAAACCTTTATTTGTTCTGAAAGTGTAGGGGGCTTGTGGATCAAAAGTTGTTTTTTTATTTTGCATTCTGTGTTCCTGAATAAATTAAATCGTTTTTCTTCATTTGAAATTAAAAAAAAAAAAAAAGAAAGAAAAAATTGCCAACTCTGAGATTCGAACTGGCGTCTTGCGCGTGAAAGCTCTGCACTTCCCGCCTTCGCCAAAAGGGCATGATATTCTAATTGATAAAAACTCTCTATTTGAATATTCATCATTGTCAATTACATGGCAACTCTGAGGATAGTTTTTTTTTTAAACCTTTATTTGTTCTGAAAGTGTAGTGGGGCTTGTGGATCCCAAAAGTTTTTTTTTATTTTGCATTCTGTGTTCCTGAATAAATTAAATCGTTTTTCTTCATTTGAAATTAAAAAAAAAAAAAAAAAGAAAAAATTGCCAACTCTGAGATTCGAACTGGCGTCTTGCGCGTGAAAGCTCTGCACTTCCCGCCTTCGCCAAAAGGGCATGATATTCTAATTGATAAAAACTCTCTATTTGAATATTCATCATTGTCAATTACATGGCAACTCTGAGGATAGTGTTTTTTTTTAAACCTTTATTTGTTCTGAAAGTGTAGTGGGGGCTTGTGGATCCCAAAAGTTTTTTTTTATTTTGCATTCTGTGTTCCTGAATAAATTAAATCGTTTTTCTTCATTTGAAATTAAAAAAAAAAAAAAAAAGAAAAAAAAATTGCCAACTCTGAGATTCGAACTGGCGTTTGCGCGTGAAAGCTCTGCACTTCCCGCCTTCGCCAAAAGGGCATGATATTCTAATTGATAAAAACTCTCTATTTGAATATTCATCATTGTCAATTACATGGCAACTCTGAGGATAGTGTTTTTTTTTAAACCTTTATTTGTTCTGAAAGTGTAGTGGGGGCTTGTGGATCCCAAAAGTTTTTTTTTTTTGCATTCTGTGTTCCTGAATAAATTAAATCGTTTTTCTTCATTTGAAATTAAAAAAAAAAAAAAAAGAAAGAAAAAATTGCCAACTCTGAGATTCGAACTGGCGTTGCGCGTGAAAGCTCTGCACTTCTGCACTTTATTTTGCATTCTGTGTTCCTGAATAAATTAAATAGTTTTTTCTTCATTTGAAATTTCAAAAAAAAAGAGTGTTATTATTAACTGATTTTTAGTTGTAAATGAAGTCTGTGTGTCGCTCCTTCTGAAGAAAAAGCATTTGGATCCTGTTTGGAACTAATGCCGAGTTGCTGCTGCTGGGAGAGGTGCTAGTTGCAGCAACAGCTTTCTGTCTGTCTCTTACTTTGACGAAGCGTCCGGCGTTCTCCATCTGTGCTCTTGGAGCAGGAGCCTTCCTCCACAGGTAGTTGACAAACCTGATAAGAAACAAATTGAACAGAAACTACTGTGAGAAGACACATGTTCACCTGATGAATGCAACATCAAACACTGCTGTTCTCCAGGTTTTCATAATGAGAATTATTGTCAGTTACAGCTAAAAAGACCCATCAGCTCCTACTGATGACAAACTGCGTTACAGCATATAATTCTCAGTGATCAAGTACCGGGTCTTCATGGGGTCCTCAGACTGGTACGGGCTCCTCAGGGTCTCAAACTTGAAGTCCCCAAAGCCAACAAGGGCCTGTCCCTCCTGCCCAGGCTGAAGAGACCTCATCCATGCCTCCTCAAACCTCTGGTGGAACCTGAGCGCAACAGGTCCATAAGTTTTGCGTAAAACCATCACACTTTGAACTCAATTTTTCAAAATCTACAAACTTTAAAACCAAATTTTTTCCCTAAATAGCTTCACAATGTTGCCAGAGAGTTGGAAGGCAATAGAATGAATGTCAAATGAGGTTTTTTTTTGGTGTGTGAAGTTGATTTAAAAATGGCATGTTTTCTTTCTTCAATATAGGTCTTCTGAAAGTCTGAACTGTGAAATGTCTGATCTTCACAAAGCTCATAGTGCAGAGTCACACCACCAGGAACAAGGTAAATCCACATTAGTCCATCCAACGCCTGGTATAGAGCTTTTCAGGAGTTTAACAGACATAGGTTTGCAGAGAGCTGTGACATGCTTTTTGAGACAATTACCAGCCATGAACATGACGCTGATGATGTAGATGCTGCTGATCTTGGTGGTGCTAGAAGGGAGCTTTTCTGTTTACTTGGCAAAACCATCTTCCAAAACAGTGGAGCCTCTGAAGGTAATTCTGTTCGGCTCCAAGCAGAAAGCATTCTTCCCGAATCAGACAGAACCTTTCCTAGTCTCTAGCTGAATGACAAGAACCCTTTGCTGTGTTTTGGATTTTTTTGTTTGTTTTTTTTAGATCAGGGGTGTCAAACTCGAGGGCCGGCCTCCTGCTGTTTTTCTAACAGCTCAATATTCCTGGATCTTTGATTCTTTCCTCTCATGATGCTCCAAATGTTTGATTACATAACTTACATAAATATTCTGTGATTAACAGTTTATGGAAAAAAGGAGAGAATATGGCAATTATTTGCAGTTTTTGGACAAAAAAGGCAGAAGATGAACATGGATCTCTGACGGCTGCCAACGCAGAGCAGAGTTCCCACTGTGGGGGCGGAGCTGAACCGAGCTGCCTGCTACTAGAAATCCAACAACGAGGAAACCAACATCAATCAACATTTTATTTTGCAATGGGAACTGACATGCATTTTCTAGAACAACGAGCATCAGTGTTGACTATAAATTTCAGAAACTCCTGGGAAAGTCTATACCAGGGTACTGGAGAGGAGAGTTTCGGCCAGTAGTCGAACCTCAGATTCAAGACAGCAATGCGGTTTCCGTCCTGGCCGTGGAACTGTGGATCAGCTTTACACCCTGTCTAGGGAACTGGAGGGTTCGTGGGAGTTCGCTCATCCTGTCCATATGTGTTTTGTGGATTTGGAGAAGGCGTTCGACCGTGTGCCCCGAGGTGTCCTGTGGAGGGTTCTTTGGGAGTATGGGGTCCGGGGAGCCTTACTCAGGGCTGTCCGGTCTCTGTATGACCAGAGCAGGAGCTTGGTCCGCATAGCTGGCACTAAGTCAGACCTGTTCCCGGTGCATGTTGGACTCCGGCAGGGCTGCCCTTTGTCACCGGTTCTGTTCATAGTCTTTATGGACAGAATTTCTAGGTGCAGCCAGGGTCGGAGGGGGTCTGGTTTGAGAACCACAGGATTTCCTCTCTGCTCTTTGCAGATGATGTTGTCCTGTTGGCTTCATCAAGCCAGGCCCTCCAGCATGCATTGGAACGGTTTGCAGCAAGTGTGAAGCGGCTGGGACATGGTCAGCACGCTAAGTCTGAGGCCATGGTTCTCGACTGGAGAAGGTGGTTTGCCCTCTTGGGTGGGTGGAGTGCTCCTTCCCCAGGTGGAGGAGTTTTAAGTATCTTGGGGTCTTGTTCACGAGTGAGGGAAGATCGGAGCGTGAGATCGACAGACGGATTGGTGCTGCGTCCACCGTCATGCGGTCGCTGTACCGGTCGTCGTGGTGAAGAGAGAGCTAAGCCAGAAAGCAAGGCTCTCATTTACCGGTCGATCTACGCCCCAATACTCACCTATGGTCATGAGCTCTGGGTTATGACCAAAAAGAACAAGGTCCCGGATCCAAGCGGCTGAAATGAGCTTCCTCCGTGGGGTGGCTGGGGCTCACTCAGAGATAGGGTGAGAAGCTCGGTCACCTGGGAGGAGCTCGGAGTAGAGCCACTTCTCCCGCGACTCGGGGTCCCCAGAGGAGCTGGAGGAAGTGGCCGGGGAGCGGGAAGTCTGGGCGACTGGGTCTGGGTCCCGGATAAGCGGAAGAAGATGGATGGATGGATAGATTCAATATAAAAAGTTACTATTCAATGTGACAATTTTAAAACATTGTAAAGTCGTCAAAATTAACTGAGAATGAAGATTAATTGATTAATTAAAAATTCTTTATTTGTGCGTAACTTTAGGTTTGTGTGTGCTCAATTCTTGATTTGTGCATAACTTTAGGTTTGTGCTAACTTTAGGTTTGTGCGTGCTTAATTCTTGATTTGTGCATAACTTTAGGTTTGTGCAAAACTTTGTTTGTGCATAACTTTAGGTTTGTGCGTGCATAATCTTTGATTTTAGCATAACTTTAGGTTTGTGCGTATATAATTCTTGATTTGTGCATAACTTTAGGTTTGTGCATGCATAATTCTTGATCAGGAACACACTGCGCTCTTCTGCGCACTGGTCAGCGGCCACGCGCACAGGACTCACAGACACGCACAGACGCACACGCGCTACTTTACTCTAACACTCTCAGTCAGTGTAGTCATGTCCAGTGTTTTAAAGGCTCAGTCCGCTGTGAATTTAGTTTTTCTTCTTTGGTTTTGTCAAGTTCTTCTGTTGTTTTGTCAAGTTCTTCTTCTGTGGTTTTGTCAAGTTCTTCTTCTGTGGTTTTGTCAAGCTCTTCTTCTGTGGTTTTGTCAAGCTCTTCTTCTTTCGTTTTTGAGGCAGTTTACTTTCCATGTGTTCGCGGCAACAAGCTAGAGACATCAAGTGCCAAGAACCTTCCCTGACCTTTTTGCTGTTCCAGTTGCTGTATGTTGATTGAGTAATTGACCAAACGTAAGTTCCTGTTTAACTATGAGAAAATGTGTTGCAGTGTTAACTTTGGGATGTTAGCCTCCTAGCAGGGTCCCAGCGCTCATTAGCGGAACCTGCATTACCAAATGAATGTCTTAGTTAATGTTTCTTTGATGTTTGAGAAGGATTTTTAATTTGCTGTTAAATGTAATGGCGTGTCATACGGTACAACTGATGAATCCTCCTTCTTTCACAGATTCTTCACCTCACTCTCGGTTCACTCTGACTCCACAAAAATGATAGGAGGAGACCTCAACTTGGTCCTTGATCCTGAACTTGACAGACTCAGCACAGCAGGACACCAGCGCACATGGCGGTCTGCAAGTATTTTGAAGCAGTACATGGATGAGTTGGGTCTCTGCGACGCTTGGCGCTCATGTCACCAGACGCTAAAGGGTTCACTTTCTTTTCTCCAGTTCACTACTCACAGTCTCGCTTAGACTACTTATTAGTCAGTAATTCTCTTTTAAAAGATATCAAGGATCCCAACATTCATCATTGGTGATCATGCACCAGTTTCTGTAAATATTTCTAGAGAAATGCCCAAACCTTCAGGCTTAACCTGGAGGTTTAACACTTCTCTGTTAAAAGATCAAGAGTTCATTCAGTTCTTTAGAAAAGAGTGGGCAACCTTCTTAGAATTTAATGATACTCCGGATATTTCACTATGTGTTCTTTGGGAAACAGCAAAAGCAGTGATGAGAGGAAAAATTATTTCTCATTCAACAAGAAAAAAAAACACAAGGAGAAGCAGATTTATTAGAAATAGAAAATAAAATCAAAGATTTAGAGGCTGCTTATGCTGCTTCTGCACAAGAACACATTCTGGGAGATCTGAAAAATTTAAAGCTTCAGTTAAATGACATCATCAATAAGCAAACACAATTCCAAATACAAAAACTTTCAACTCGAAAATGTCCATGATCCAACTGGATTCATTAAAGGTAGACAATCAAGTGATAATGTCCGCAGACTTGTTAACATAATAGATTTTGCCACTATTTGTTAATAAAATAAAGTTTCGTTTAAATTACAAAAGGGGCTTATACCAACATACATTTTGTGTTCCCAATTATTAATATTAATTTTGTTTGTGTTCTTTTTGTTGGACCGGACGGAAAAAGAAAGGGGGAAAAGAGAGGGGGGGGGGTTGTTATAGATTTTAGAGGATGACTAATGGAAGGAGAAAGTAGAATTGCAAGTCTACAGGCAACAAAATGCTGAAGCTTATACCCATTACAATAGTGAGTGTTGGTCTAAAATGGGCGGGGCCTGTCCACACACTCAGCTGTTACAAACATACCTGCCGGCTCCAAGAGTGTTCACAAACTTGTCCACAACCAGTTTACACGCACACTTGTGCATACCAACCAACACATGTAAAGCATTACATTCTGACACGCACACTATTTGAAGGTGCAAATGTGAGCCGACGCCTGTGCTCAGGTGAATGCTATGTTAAGCTGAAGTGGATGAAGGAATGGAAAGAAAAAAAAGGAGGGAGAGCTCCCAGACATCCCCACACCAAGACCCCCGCCGAGGCAGCAGCGCCGACCAGGGCCCGCCCCCGCACCCATACTGTGGGGTCAACGGAGGAGATCCGCCCGCCAGGTAGTCCGGCCAAGCACCCAGACCAGGGCCCGCAGGACCACCACATGGGCCCCCAACACCCGAGGGCAGTGAGGTACGGAAGCGCAGAGCGCAGGGCCCAGCCCAGTCAGGAGAGCAGGAGAGGTGTCATTTTGCATGGTAAAACTGAAGAGTTTGACATTTTAAGAAATTCCCACCAGGCTGTTAAAGTAGTGCTTATATTACTACTTTGGTAGCAGTCAAGTTTTTTTATTTTTGGGCTGATAAATGGTAGATCTGACAAGTTGATCTTTCCACAGAATGCCTGTTCCAGATCCATCCATGGGTTGGTTTCTGGATTGTTTTTTAACCATCTTAAGATGTATTGCAATCTGTTGGCAAGAAAATAGTTGTGGAAGTTAGGTAATTCTAAGCCTCCACAGCTTTTTCCAGATTTTAAAGTTTTTAGACTAATTCTTGCAGGTTTATTGTTCCATAAGAAGCTGGATATGGCTGAGTCTAATGTTTGGAACCATTTTAGTGATGGTTGTGTGGGGATCATTGAGAAGAGATAATTAACTTTGGGTAATATTTTCATTTTTACTGTGGTTATCTTACCCATGAGTGACAGAGGCAGGTTGACCCAGCGGGTTAGATCGTCCTGTATACTTTTCAGTAATGGGGTGTAGTTTAGTTGCACCAGTTCTGATAGTTTCTGGGAGAAATAAATACCTAGATATTTGATATTGCCTGATTTGACTGGGATTGAGGTAGTTTGCTCAGCATTACCATTCAGTGACAATAAAACTGATTTGTTCCAGTTAATTGAGTAGTCTGAAATAGAGGAAAATTCATTAATAATTGTTGTTGTTTCACTAATGGAATGTGAATTGTTTAGATAAAGTAATATGTCATCAGCATAGAGACTCATTTTATGATTACTGTATTTTGTTGTAATTCCTTTAATGCTCTCATGCTATGGAGAGAAATAAGTATCAGTCCAATTTTTGCGTAACTTTAGGTTTGTGCGTGCATCATTCTTGATTTGTAATTCATAAAATACATTTTGTGCATGACTACAAAAATGACAAATTATTAAAAAATACAAAGTACAATGTACACATGCACAACTTAAAATTACGACAGCTTGAAACTAACTACACCCACAAATGTTTAAAAATATGCACGAATCACTTGTTACGCACCCACAAAACCCCATTTACACACAAATGTGATTTGAGACTCTTTTCACGTCTCCCAGATTCGTGCATAAGTGATGCGTTTAAATGCTACTGGAATGCTGGGTCATCAGAGTTTTCTGATCAGCCGCTTTGAACTTAGACGGTGAATAAGATCTGGTGAAACTTGACATTTTCCAACTTTCTTGAACAGATGTGCCGCTAATTAATATAAAAAAAGTCTAAATGAGAAGAGGCAGAGAGGCAGCGCTGCAGAACTCAGACCCACCTTGAACTGTTTCAGCTGAGCAGGAGAAACCTGTCACAGTGGTGAGTTTTCATTTCTTCTCCCCAAAAGTTCCAGCATCCTGTTACCAGCGTCTCGTTGTGTCTCCAGGTCCTCCTGTGGCAGAGAAAGTGGGAGAGAGCTGTGCCAGAGCACCAAGCTGGACTCCTCCCTGCTGCTCTGGCTGTTTAAAGGCTGTCCTTTGAGGTGGGACTAGTTGACAAGAAGATGCTGGAGGAGACGTTGCCCCATCATCATCACCACACTCTGCTGCATCTCAGCTGCTCGTCCTTTGGTCTCCACAGCTGCACCGCCTCTTCTTCTTGAGCATGTGCCGTGGAGCACCGTCTTCAGGAGGAGAAAGACAGTGGACCGGTCTGAGTTGCGTAAAAAATGGCTTGAATGAAGGTTTGATCATAGAAACATTTGAAAGAACAGGATGTGAAGAAGAACAAAACAATTCAACATCCTAAGAATAGAAGTTTGCACCAAATCTAAACGTATAGACTGCACTTTACAAACTTAAACACAACATGAGGTTTCTGAAGCAAAGAAAGCAAAATAAATAAAAGCAGTGAAGAAGACGACACAAAAAAGAATCTACACGACGACTCGTGGCTCCACATCTTCTCTCAAAGCTTATGCTCTAAAAAAGGATCCCTTTTGGCTTCAAGCTGTTCATCAAATCTGAAAAGAAGCACAAAACACAAGCCGTTGTTTATATTCTACACACTTTTCTGCAAGTCGATGCTTTTTTAAACCACCTGTTGTGATTGTCCAAGGCAGGCCTCGAACTCGCGATCTTCTCCTCACCTTGGGCGTCCAATCAGAGAGCCGGATTTGTTCCAGTTCTGTATGTCCCGCCCACTGTTTACTGTCATGGCTGCCGTCTTCCTGCTCGAATGTGAGTTTCGATTTTCCTCTATTTTAACGCGAAATGGACGGTTTGAAGTGTTAGAATGAGATCGATATGTTTGTGGAAATGTTAGTCCTCTTTTCTGTGACTGGTGATGTCGTTTCTATTCTCGATTTTGAAACCTGTACAGAACGAATTCACTGCGGACAGACAAAGTAGTCCAGCGGTGATGCACGTGCGCCGTCATGCAGAAGCTTCAGGTGATCCCTCTGTCGCTCTGTTTGCGCAAGAATCACAACTGGTTATTATTTGAATTGTGGGAGTTCAGAAAAGACCTTTTTGTGCAACATATTCAAAGCAGTTTGGCTGTTTCTGTTCTGGACGTTAGTGGAGTTGTTGCGGCGCGGCGCGGTGGGGGCGGGTGGCCGCAGTGTCGCCCAGGGCGGGGCCTGCTTTGGGCCACAATAACAGGCGATGACTTTCTCTTCGTTGTTTTTTTTCCCGGGTGTGCGGCACGTCATTGCGTCACATAATTCCCAGCATGCATTGCGCCTCGACAACTTTTTTTTTTTTTTTTTTTTTTTTTTTTTTTTTGTTAAATCACTCCAATCAACTCAATCCATGGAATATTACTTGTCTTTCAAAAAAAACAAATGACAACACTCAAACTCATCAACTTTTAAACATGTAATCAAGAACTAAAAAAGAAATACTTTATCTAAACTTAGACAAACATCATTTGACTTAACCACTAAAATACACCAGGACAAGGGGATTCATCTTTTTTCAAGTCACACTCTAGTGCTCTATTGTTATTCTCAATTAGGACCATTTGTACTCATTCAAATTTCACTTTGCACATTCATTCTTTTCTAGCTTTGGAGGGCCTGAGACACCTCACAGGGGACAAAAACATCATTCCATTTTACAACAACAGCTTTGGAATGGAATTAACTTGCATAACGACACTCATCAGTTAAGGTTGCATCAAGAAAAATGCAGGAAACCATTTATTACTTACTTCAAATTGGAGCTTTAATGTGATGAGAGGAAGAGCTTCAGCTTGAATCAATTCATCATTTCAGAGTACAAACAAGGAAGTAAACAAGAATGAATGTCAAATCCATTCACAGGTTAACTTCCTAAACTTCAGCCCACTCTTGTTTTTCCACATCAAAAGAATACAAGGAGAATATTTATTAGAACATTCTAGCACACTGTATGGTCACATCTTTGTAAAAGTCCAAGTGTTTCCACACATTGGACAGATGACTAATGACGGTTGATGGTTTTTTTGCTGCATCACATGGGAGTTGTCCGCGATGATGACATGTGGTCATTTTTGCGTTATATATTCAAATAAACCTACCGTACCTCAATCCAAACGGTGTTGTCCAAGATTGACCATAATCCATGTATTTTCTGTTGAAATGATTGCTAATGGTTTAGGCCAATTCCATGAATAATTTACCACAGACAGATTATTTTGACTGGATTATAGGAATTTTAACTGATTTCTAGATGAAGCCACTAAATCACTGCACCTCTATTTCTTATAGTAATGAGTGTTTTCTACTTGAACTATTTTTCAATTGATCATTTCATCTGATGTCAAATGAATGACTTTTGGCAGTTTCACTGTAACGTTATGACATTTATTTCTAGTTTGATGATGGCAGACTTTGTGCTTTCTGAAGAGGACAAGCTTGACAAACACAACCTGACAGCTTTCATGAAGGAGAACAGCCTGGAGCTGATTGTCCTCTTCAACCTAGAGGTAAACAGACAGGATTATTTAAAAAAAAAAAAAAGATCATCTCTGTTGCATTTGAGTTGATCTGAGTGTGTTTTCAGACATCAGACAAGATCTTCACCTGTGGTGTGCGGCTGCACTGCCTTTTGTTCATCAGCTCCACTGTGCAGAGTCAGATGAGCTGCTGGAGGAGTACAAGGCTGTTGCCAGACAGTTTAAAGGAAAGGTAGGAGCCTGGAGTGTGCCAACGCCTTAAGGTGCAAACTTGACTGTTTTTTGAGAACGGTTTATCCTCTCTGAGAATTTTCTTGAAAGCTCGGCCACTTTTTCTTGTGTAACGCAGGTGCTGTACATCCTGATGGACATAACGACAGCCGTGTCACACGTGCTGAATGACTTTGGCTTGTTAGAGCCGGACGCCCCCACTGTGCGCATCATCAACATGGAGACACAGAAAAAGTTCAGAATTGACCATAGACTCTGTGAGACAGCTTTCCCAGGAGGTGGTTGATGACACTGCAGAGGTAACACTTTAGCTCAGCTGATGTGAAGTCAAGCAGGAGCACTGAACTCAGTAAGCTGTTCCTTCTTTGGTTACTTCAGCCATACTTTCGGTCTGAGGACATCC
This sequence comes from Oryzias celebensis, assembly GCA_014656515.1. NCBI lineage: Eukaryota > Metazoa > Chordata > Actinopteri > Beloniformes > Adrianichthyidae > Oryzias > Oryzias celebensis. Next base: position 105,102 of record BNCR01000090.1, on the reverse strand, counting down.
CCGAGGACTGGGACAAGGGCCCAGTTAAAGTCCTGGTAGCCAAGAACTTTGAGTCCGTTGCCATGGACCTGACCAAAAGCGTCTTCGTAGAATTTTGAAAGTTATTCTAACTTTTTATATATTTAGCTGTGTAGTGTTTTTTCCCAGTTCCAGTATGTGCTTCTTAAAGTTTATTAGCTATTTTAAACGTACTCTAAAATGATGCAGATGTTCTGACTAAGTTCACACGTACCACCCCAGCGGGATTGCAATGGACTCCAGCCAGCCTGAGTCTCCGCAGTTCGTTAGAAATTGAATTTTTTATCAGACTGGGTCTTTAAGAAAGTATATAAAAATGTATGTTTTGTCCAAGACTAAAATGTAGGAAGCAAACATGTAAAAAAATTGTAAATCATGAACAGAAAACATGTTATCTCATTTATTTTGCAAGCAGAAAATCTAATCAATGGATTTTTACAAACTTGAAAAGAAAGAAGCAAGTTTGTAATCTTGTAACACATGTGTGAATGGTAACACCTTAGAGTGCACAAAAAGAGGGACAATGTTTCATTATTGCAGAATTCTTCTAGTTCTAATATTGTTCTTGCTGTCTGCAATACGGTTATTGATCACTAGGGGATGCTAACGGACTCTTAATGAATACTTAGCCTCTTTCTCTTGTCAGTCACCAGTTCTTGTTGGATTCTCTGCAGCATCTGAAAGCTGTCAATGACAAATCCTAACATTCAGGCCAGCACAGTTGGCAGTGTTTTCTTCCACCCCTTCACAGTGTGTTTATGTGTGTGCAGATGCTCCTTGGTGTGGACATTGTAAGGAGCTGGTTCCAATCTGGGTGCTGCTGGGAGCTGCTTCTAACCACGTGAGCTGTGCAGAGAGATTACCAGACTGAAGGATGAACACTGTCTCCTTTTCTTTCAGAACTAGCTCGCCGTGATTCACTCGCTGTGAGCGTCCAATCACAGCAGGAGATGACACCTGCTCACAAAACACAAAGTGAGTGATGCAGTAGGAAAAATGCACAAAGTCCAAAAGTGAACAACTTTCAAATCTACACTCTCTCCTTCCAGGTGAGCCGCCAACTCACATCCACCACCATCCACCACCATCCACCCCCAGTACTTCCTGCACATGAAGACGACATCCGTCACTGGAACTGCTCGCCACAGCAGAAGATACGGATGCAGACAGAGCTGGAGTCCATGGGTCTTTGGCCAGCTTCTTTGCCTGTCAGGAACCCCATGAGGATGTGGTCATTGTGGCGTCAGCCACCACAACCAGAGCTGATTGACAGCATCCATGATCTACCATCCCCAAAGTACTTCCAGCTCCACCCGTTCTTCATCTGGAAGCCGGAAATGACCAAATGATGGGCAGGCTGAGGAGCAATGACTGTTTTCCATGCCTTAGCAGTTGTATTTGGCCTCAGGTTGTGTCAGCAGGTGTTGGTAGACCAAGGGTGATAGTTGGGATCACCAGGCAGTACTATCTGCTGTCCTCCAGAGCGTACTGCAGAGTTTGCTGTAAGAGGTGGTTCGCAGACAACCCTTTATGGCTGGAAAAACTTCCAAAGAGGTTTAGGAACCTGCTTCCAGCCACGCTGACTTACAAGAAAGCAAATCTGCAAGTCTGTCATGGATGAGCTCCGGAGGACGGGCAACTCCCCTACAGAAATGGCAAATCCAACGAACCAAATCATGCACCGGAAATACGAGCCAGCCAACCTGCCCACGGTTGCAGTGAACTTTTGGACCGGCTTTCTGCTTCAACCACACTCCCAAAGTTGCCAGGAAGGTCAGCTTTTCATGTGGGACCATGTGATCATACGGCGTGATGAATGAAACCTGGATGATCGTGTCATGGGTGATGCTGCAATCTGAGAGTGACGAGTCGCTGCGGCCCACGTATGAGGGACTGGCAACACGTTCTAACAACGCGGGTGGAGAAGGCAAGGTTCCAGTGGGTGGACAGGTGAGACTTTCACGCAGAAGATCAACATTTCAAATGTCCTTTCATTGTTGCAAATGCCAGAATGCTGTGCACAAATATTTTGTGGCTACGCTTGAACTTTACCACATTCAAGCTCAATCATCACCAAAAATGGGGATAAACACTAATTGTCAAAGAGACCCTGCTCCTTCCTAATATTTGCCTCGATCACTTTCTTCAGGAACTGCTGTGCAGCCTTTGTTGCACCTTTATTTGTTTTGAAAGTGTAGTGGCGGCGTGTGGATGATAAAATGGGTTCTTATTGACTTCCTTTTAGTTCATTGCTGAGGACGATATGAATGTAGTTTAAGGCAGAAAGTTCCAGACCTTGAGCTGAGAATCTTTACCAAGACAAAAAAACAAAACTTTACAAAAACTTTAGCTTTTTTATCTCATAAACTAGTCCTCTTTCTTGTGTTATTCTTACCACAATGAGCCCCAAAATCACAAAGTGTTATTTCTAATCTGTGTCTCCCTGCTTCTTTTTCTTTCTCCAGATCATATTTTTAAACACCAACAGTTTGCAGATCATAGAAAATGTTCCAGATAATTTGGCCACTGAGATCCCTCCAGTTTACCTGCTGGGGTTCCCAGATGACAGCAGCACAGTCATCAGACTGAACAGGAAGAAAAGGAAACCTCAGCAGGTTGGTTCATCTGTTAAAAAGACAGATGTTTTAACATTTTGATGTCACTTTTACCAACTGAGTGTGCCTTTCTTCCTTTATTTTTGTTAGGTTGCATTGTTCTTTGATATAATAATAAGAAACTTTGAGACAGCTGAGCTGGGAGGTCCCAACAAGTGAGATTCTACCAAATCAAAAAGTATTTGTAAGTAAATATGTCATTGAAATGTCCTTTCTAATGTGTTTACATGTTTGTTTATGTGCAGCTTGTCCTCCTCTGTGCTTCAAGGGTTTACATGCACAACAGTCAGATCTTTAGGAAAGAGTCAAATCAAGAATCTGATTAAAGTCTGTCGGAGAAAAGGCACAAATAAGGTTCCATTGGTGGAGACTCCGGTGAGATGGAAAGAGTGCTTGTAAACTAGTGCAAGATTAGAACTTGTCTAAAATGAGTTTTTGCTAAGAGTTTTTCATTGTGAACTAAAGAATATTGTGATGTAGTCTTTAAAGAAACTTTTGATTTTAGATCATTTTTATAATAATATTTGGTTTTCCTCAACAGCTGACCTGCATGTCCAACCAAATCAAAGAAGAGTCAGATGCCACCAGCTTCTTCCTTTATCCTCCAGATGTGCTGCTTTACTATGAGTAGGAATATTTTTTATACAAATTATGATCACGATAGATTTGAAATTGAATTTGCAAAAACTTTTAAACTAGGACTGTTGTGTTTTCTCTTTATGATCACAGTTACTCTCTGGTGCCACGGAGCAGCTGCAGGTCTAATTTTCAAGAGCTGGCTGATGCAGATTTCTCCGTCTTTTCTCCAGCTCTGAGATACAGGCGGTCGGCTTTATTTGAAAATGCAAGGAGCTGCTTGGTGAGGATAAAGCAACGCCAGCAGATTTGAATGCAAACATGTTTCATTTACTGGAAATGATTTTTAATTGACTGGACTGCAACAACAATACACAATAATGAAAATGGTTGCCTTAGAAACATGAACACATTTCAGCCAAATATGATACTATCGTTTCTACAGATGTTGTGAGACTATAGAGCTGTTGGATCTCATCACAAGGTTGTATCAAAGATTAATTGGTGCAGTAAGCTTATGAGAGTCTTGAGTCTTCAAATCATTTGAATACTCTATTTTTAAGGGAATAACAAGCACAAGTTTCACTGAGGACAATATATCCGTTTTGGGGAACATGTGCTGCACACTTGGTGGCTCCTACATCCAAAGCTCTCATCCATCCTTACTGGAACAACTCAAAATGTGTCCAGATCTCACTGTTGATCAAACAGCTGCAGTTGAAACCCTTCTGACCAATGGAAAATACACCTTGTGGGTATTTAAACTGCATCTTTTTGAAATTCTACAATTCACAAATTGCAGTTTGGTGTCTTTCAGAGACTATAGTGTCCTCAAAAACATCATTTTGTTTGTTTTTATGAGCAGAGTTCCTTCAACATGGAATGAACAAACTCTAAAAGACCTTGGGATGTTAACTCTGTATTTGCCTTCATCTTTCTATCAAAGCTTTGATCAGGTGAGTTAAGGTGCATTCATGTGTTTAGAAGGGAAGCTCTCATGAAAGGAGGATCAAGTTGGAGCTCATAAACCTCTTTTACTGGCAGAACACAAAGCGTAACTTCCTGAAATACTTTCTGATCGTTTTTGGTGGAGTGAGCAGACAACAGAGGAGGCAACTGAAGAAAGAGATAAGACAGTCCATCAAAAGTGATTCAGAACAACCTGCAGGTCAGTCTGCTTCTGTAAATGTGTCTTTATCTTTCTGTTTACTTTCTTGTCTAAGTTTTTCTGACGTTTTTTTGACAGAATGCACAGCTGGAATAATCACTCAGGTCACAATCAGTGACCCCACCTTCCCCTTTGACTATAACATCAATCAATTCAACAACTGTCTGTCAGAACTTTTTTTCTAAAGACATTTGCTCTTTCACTGATGTGTAGTTCTGCACTGTTAGAACTATGTGCATCAGTTTAATTGCCGACTTCTGAAACTAAGTCACCTCATAGAGAGTGCTCATTCTCTCCATCAAGTTTGTATTTTAGCGTCCAGAAACTGCAAGAAAGAGGAAATGACCCACCTGGAGCTGATTCATTTATCTGGAATAATGTACACGTTTTGGAGACGGCAGTATTTTTACAAAGCAGTCAAATTACAGGAAAACTCAATGAGCTCAAACAGGTTTCTTATGGAGGTGTAACGATTAATCGACTTAATCGATTAGTAGATTTATGTTCCTATGATCCAACCAGATCAATCTGTCTGAGTCAAGTTGTCAAGTGAGTCGACCTATACTATCATAATATTTCCAAAATGACATAAATTGATCAAATTGATATTGTAAAATGCCATTTCTGACAACCATGTTGCACGCCATGGGGGCGCAAAGAGCCTTTCCTTGAACAGCACTAATAGACTCCCTGCGCAGGATTCAGGGCGGATAAGAAATGGAAAAGTCCGTAAGACGTTCCTGCGTCTCCCTTACTAACCCTCACGTATTGCTTAGTGTTTGTGACAACCGCAGCCTGCACGCAGGAAAGGATCTTTTGGCCTTCCAAAAGATGTGTTTTTTGAATTTACAAATCCATGCTGCTGTTAAAATGAAGACATAACCTCTGTGTTCTTCTGAGAACGGTTCTCATGAGTTCGTTCTGTGTTTTTTTTTTCAGTCTTTCTATTTTTGGTTCATCAACTTCTCTGCTGCTGTATTCACAAAACAGGATGTTTACAACAACATGAAGGCTTAGCTGTCATCAAGTCAGTTTTTGAAGACACAGAATATTGCTTTCAAAATGATGCATCATTTCATTCTTGAAACTCCTGATTTTGAAGCATGAATTTAGAAAAAAAAATTGAAGTCTCAACTATTATTTCATTTAAAAAAAGAATTCATGCTTTGCTTCAATAAAAAAACTTCTGTTGCATATCTACAAGTAAAATGGTTTGATACTTCATACATTTTAAATCTGGTGTGCATAATTTACAGTTAACAGAGAATTGTGTTAATTTGGGTAAAATTACAATTACGTTTTAGTTTAATAGATAAAAGCATAACCTAATTATTTTGAAAATCCTTTTTTTCCACATAGCCACGGCACCAAGTGCTATGACAGCAGCAACACAGAACTGAGCTCCACAGCCTGGTTTGCAGAGTACATCGGTTCTTTCATGTCTGTCCTCACTGTGGCGGATCTTCAGTCATTTGGATCTACAGAGGTATTTTATCTCATTAACAGATTGCTGTAATCCTGTACTTCTTTTATTTACTGTGAGGGCAATTCTGAACAAAACAGATAGTTTTTTGCTTTACAGAACTGACTGTATCTTCTCTTTTCAGGTTCTGCTAGTTTTCACAGTGAATACTCAGAATATTGCACTCCTCAATCAGCCCAACGTGGATCTGACATGAATCAGCTACTACACTCAGTTAGTTTATGAGCAAGTCAGCAACTTGAATCCACTCCTGTAAGTCTAAAGCATTGAAATATGTTGTTAGTTTACCAGCTACAAATCCTCCACACATAATTAGAAACACTCACTGTACAAACTGCATGTGACCCTAAACCCTACAAACGGTTTTTGCTTTTTAGTCTTCCTTCAGTGAGTCAGTGCTGCGCTCCTGGTCCTGTGTTCACCCAATTGAATGCATCAGTCAGTATGAAACACTGAGACACTGCTGAGCTCAGGAGAAATGAAGGTACATGCTTCACAGATTTCAGGTGAAATTCAAAAAGGATCTATTTTCTGTAATGTCATCTGTGTTCTTCTCCCCTGTTTTTTACATTCAATCAGATCAACAGCGCATCATCACTCTCACAGCTGGCTCTCTTATCATTGGTTTACCCTCTAACACGTTCAGCAGCATCATCAGCTCAGAGCTCATCTCTGCATCCAAAATCCCTGCATTTGTAGCAAACATGATGTCTGCTAGTCAGATTCTTCAGCAGAGTTTTGTTTACCAGGTATGTCATCTATATTACGTCTGCAAGACTTCAGTGACAAATTATGTGCAAATGAAAAAAAAAAACATCTTTGGAAATAGTTTATAGAAATTGGAATTGCATTCTGAGCCTTTTTTATTTTCCAATATGTCATTGTTCCATTGGTACTTGGGCGTTCAAATTCCAGACTCTGCAGGCATTCCACTTTGGACAAAGGGATTCAAAATGGATCTTGACATGCGGCCCTAAGACAACTTCATAAGGGCTCTCACTGGTTACACCTTTGCCTTTTGGTTCCACGTTGATGGAACTTATGAAGAACCAGCACAGGGCTGTTCAGCAGAACCCCAAAGTGTGACAGGATTGATGATTCGGTGCTAGTTAACTAAAACTTTAGACTTGACATGTGGAAAGGAAGACAGCAAAAACAAAAAAGGCTGTATAGAAAAAAAGAAATCCATCAGAGAGAAAGCAGAAATGTTAGGAGAGACCAAATCAGCCGTTTTATACATTCCTAAAAAAAAGAAGAGGATACTGTAAGCTTGGAAACTTGAATAAGCATTGAAGTCCATAGAAAGCAACAGTGGTGGATGTTCTCCGAATCCTCACCATAGTGAAGAAAAAGCCCTTCACAGCATCCACTCAAGTGAGGTGCTGTCTCCAGGAATTAGATGTATCAGCATCTAAGTCTACCATAAGAGAAGAGACTTCATGAGAGTAAGATTCACCATAAGGTGCAAACCATTGATCAGCCTCAAAAATGAAATGGTCAGAATGGATTTAACCAAAAAAAGAAACCACCTTCAAAGCCAGCCCAGTTCTGGAACAACATTCTTTGGACAAATGAGACTAAGATCAACCTGTACCAGAATGTTAGGAAGAAGAAAGTTTGGAGAAGAATTGGACCAGCTCATGCTCCAAAGCACACACTTCAAGTTTATTTTAAAGCAAACAGGTGAAATGTTCTGCAGTGTCTGAGTCAATCACCAGATCTCGGCCTAATTTAGAATGTATTTCACTTGCTGAAGACAAAGCTTAATGCAGAAAGTCCACACATGAGCAATAACTGAAGACGGCTTCAATACAGGCGTGGGAAGTATCACAAAGCTTCATTCAGATGCTTTGTAACATCTCTGACTTTTCATCTTCCTTCCTTTGAACCATTTTTAACAGATTGTATCATCGGACACAAACAGTTTGAAAATCTTAGACAACGTTCCAGATCAATTGGCTGCTCAAGTCCCTGGAGTTTACTGCAGCAGTTTACAGGTGACGCCGACACCATTGCCAAACTCAACAAGAAAAGGTGGAAACGGCAGCAGGTGGAGTTTCTTCTGGATGACTGAGTCTGCTCTATTGATCTGTTCATTCATCATTTGTTCATTTCTTTTATCAGGTTGAGTTGTTCGCTGATGTTATAGCAGCAGACTCGGCTACGACCATGTTAGGAAGTCCAGACAGGTGAGCAGTTGGGAACAGATTGGACTGAACAAGGCATAAGAGAAAATTGGAATTTGTGTTTTCATGTGCGAGCAGCTTGTCTTCATCTGTGCTGCAAGGGTTCACATGCACAGGAGTAAGTCGGTTCACAAAGAAGCCGGTGACTAAGCTGGTAAAAGCCTGCCGGAGAAAAGGATCTATTTCTGTTTTCTGTTTTCATGGCAACTCTGAGGATAGTGTTTTTTTTTAAACCTTTATTTGTTCTGAAAGTGTACTGGGGCGTGTGGATCCCAAAAATAGTTTTTGTATTTGGCATTCTGTGTTCCTGAATAAATTAAATAGTTTTTCTTCATTTGAAATAAAAAAGTGTTATTATTGACTGACTTTTAGTTATAAATGAAGTCTGTGTGTCGCTCCTTCTGAAGAAAAAGCATTAAAATCCTCTTTGGAACTGATGCCGAGCTGCTGCTGCTGCTGCTGCTGGGAGAGGTGCTAGTTGCAGCAACAGCTTTCTGTCTCTGACCTTGACGAAGCGTCCGGCGTTCTCCATCTGTGCTCTTGGAGCAGGAGCCTTCCTCCACAGGTAGTTGACAAACCTGATAAGAACAAATTGAACAGAAACTACTGTGAGAAGACACATGTTCACCTGATGAATGCAACATCAAACACTGCTGTTCTCCAGGTTTTCATAATGAGAATTATTGTCAGTTACAGCTAAAAAGACCCATCAGCTCCTACTGATGACAAACTGCGTTACAGCATATAATTCTCAGTGATCAAGTACCGGGTCTTCATGGGGTCCTCAGACTGGTACGGGCTCCTCAGGGTCTCAAACTTGAAGTCCCCAAAGCCAACAAGGGCCTGTCCCTCCTGCCAGGCTGAAGAGACCTCATCCATGCCTCCTCAAACCTCTGGTGGAACCTGAGCGCAACAGGTCCATAAGTTTTGCGTAAAACCATCACACTTTGAACTCAATTTTTCAAAATCTACAAACTTAAAACCAACATTTTTTCCCTAAATAGCTTCACAATGTTGCCAGAGAAGTTGGAAGGCAATAGAATGAATGTCAAATGAGGTTTTTTTTTGGTGTGTGAAGCTGTGAAGTTGATTTAAAAATGGCATGTTTTCTTTCTTCAATATAGGTCTTCTGAAAGTCTGAACTGTGAAATGTCTGATCTTCACAAAGCTCATAGTGCAGAGTCACACCACCAGGAACAAGGTAAATCCACATTAGTCCATCCAACGCCTGGTATAGAGCTTTTCAGGAGTTTAACAGACATAGGTTTGCAGAGAGCTGTGACATGCTTTTTGAGACAATTACCAGCCATGAACATGACGCTGATGATGTAGATGCTGCTGATCTTGGTGGTGCTAGAAGGGAGCTTTTCTGTTTACTTGGCAAAACCATCTTCCAAAACAGTGGAGCCTCTGAAGGTAATTCTGTTCGGCTCCAAGCAGAAAGCATTCTTCCCGAATCAGACAGAACCTTTCCTAGTCTCTAGCTGAATGACAAGAACCCTTTGCTGTGTTTTGGATTTTTTTTGTTTGTTTTTTTTAGATCAGGGGTGTCAAACTCGAGGGCCGGCCTCCTGCTGGTTTTTCTAACAGCTCAATATTCCTGGATCTTTGATTCTTCCTCTCATGATGCTCCAAATGTTTGATTACATAACTTACATAAATATTCTGTGATTAACAGTTTATGGAAAAAAGGAGAGAATATGGCAATTATTTGCAGTTTTTTGGACAAAAAAGGCAGAAGATGAACATGGATCTCTGACGGCTGCAACGCAGAGCAGAGTTCCCACTGTGGGGCGGAGCTGAACGGAGCTGCCTGCTACTAGAAATCTAGAAACTAGGAAACCAACATCAATCAACATTTTATTTTGCAATGGGAACTGACATGCATTTTCTAGAACAACGAGCATCGGTGTTGACTATAAATTTCGGAAACTCCGCAGTACACCACAAATGTCCCGCCCACCACCGTTACGGAAGCAAGCAGTTCAGAGTAGACAGACACGTCTTCACCTGTGACCACATTCCAGCCGAGCAGAAAACCTGAAATCCAGCTGGATCAAACATCTCCAAAAACCTCTCTTTATTATTTTTCACAAAACAAGTAAAACTTATTTAAAACAAAACAGAACCACTGGCTGCTAATTCCCGTTCATGTGATTTATCTCATAAATAGCATCCAGTACCTTCAGCACCCTGCAGATGGCGATATTGTCAAATCCGCCCAACAAACCAGCCATGGTAACGTAGGTAAAGATGTGGACTTCTTGTGCACAATCACAATGTTTTGACTAACGGTAAGTGTCCATTCAATTGTAGTGGAGTAAAGTGTACAAATGTTAAATCAAGAATGTAGTCGAGTAGAGAGTACAAATATTTTTGATACTCAGTACAAGTACAAAGTAGGCAAAAAAGTACTAGTAAATAAAGTAACATTTACTCAAGTACTTTACACCACTGAGAATAATTCACCTGTCAAAGATGTGCCTGCAGAAATTTGCCTGCAAATGTGGTGAACTCTTCATGACCCGGGGCAAAGCAATCGATTGACTTCATATTGAAGCTCAACACCCCTGCCACGAGAATCACGTCCTGTGTGAATGCAGCTTTAGGCTGAGGAGGAGAAGGTAAGAAGGCGTCCAACTCTAATACTGGAAGGAATGAATCAAATCCCTGGAAGAAGTTGATGTCAATCCAGTAAATCTAGTGGGAGTTTAGAAGCTGCCACTGAACGCCACCTGCTGGTGCTAAGATTAAACTATATGTTGTAATGTTTCTTCATTTTATCTTCTTTTTAATGATCCATCCTGATCATCTTTTGTTTTTCTGTAAAATTGTTCCCAGTGGTCTTTTAATTATGAAGATTCTGTTTTCGGACAAAATAAAAAACACTTATTATTATTTTCAAGGACATATTTTCCTGCAGAGTGGCAGGAGTTCATTAGAAATTCGCCTCTGAATTGCTGGCGGGACTGTTGGCGTAGAAGTAAACTTGCTAGATGTTGTTGCTCCTTTGAAACCAAAAATATTTAGACAAAACCGAGTATCACTGTGGTTTAACACTGAAACACGTTCCCTTAAACAAGTAACCCGTAAGTTAGAAAGAGAATGGCGCAGATCTGGTTTAGAGCAGTCCCTGAATAACTGGAAATATAGCCTTTTAAACTATAAAAAATCTCTGCGTAAAGCCAGAACCAAATACTACTCAGCTTTAATATCATAGAATGGAAGTAATCCGAGATTTCTTTTTAGTACTATAGCCATACTGACCAGCAGTCACAGCTCAGTGGAACCACATATTCCTGCTACTCTCAGCTCTGAGGAATTTCTTTCATTCTTTGATTGTAAAATCCTAAATATCAGACAAAAGCTGAACGACGTTATCCCTACTATCAGCCCAGATCAGGCTAAAACAGTAGAAACAAAGGCATCTATAGAAACCTCTGTAACATTAGACTGCTTCACTGCTGTAGATCTAGCAGAATTAACATCACTTATTACATCCTTCAAAACCTTAACTTGTCTTTTAGACCCAATCCCCACTAAGCTTTTTAAAGAAACCTTCCTCTCAATTAATGAATCAGTTTTACATAAATATAAATACTTCCATAGAAACAGGTTATGTGCCACAGTCTTTTAAATATGCAGTTGTTAAACCTCTTCTGAAAAAGCCCAGTTTAGATCCTGGCATTCTGGCCAACTATAGACCAATATCAAATCTCCCCTTTATCTCAAAGATATTAAAAAGAGTTGTAGTTAAACAGCTATACTGCCACCTACAGGACAATAGCCTCTTTGAAGATTTCCAGTCAGGGTTCAGACCTCACCATAGCACTGAAACTGCATTAGTTAGTCACTAATGACTTGTTACTGGCCACAGAAAAGGGACTAATCTCTATTCTGGTCCTGTTAGATCTTAGTGCTGTGGGGTTTTTACCCCGCTTTAGTTTGAGTTGTGTTTTGGTCTCCACTTCCGGTTTTATTTTGTTATGGGTCGTACTTCCTGTGTTCTCTCCCCAGTGTGTGTGTTTTCCCTCTTGATAGTCACACCTGTTTCCACTTACCTCATCCCTTCCTCCTTGTTATAAGTCTTCGTCTCCCCTGCACTAGTTGTCGGATCGTTTTGTTGCTTCTCGTGTTTATTGAGAATTTCTTGTTTGCAATAAATACGAGATTTTTGCATTTCCGATCCCTGTCTGCATTTGTGTCCGCCCGACAAACCTTGACATTACGATCCGACCATTAACATGGACACAGCAGACACGGAGACGTTACGGGCACTACTCCGTCAGCGGGAGAAGCTGACGTCTTGTCTTCGCCAAGGGTTACTGGAGATGTCCAGCCGTCACGAGCGACAACTTGCCGCGTTGGGAGAGCGTTTTGAGCAACTGGCAGAGCGGGTCCAACATCCACCGTCTGTTCCTTCGCCACGCCCATCGTCTTCCACGCTGGTCCAGGGATCCTGGATGGAGTTCCTGTCGCTCCGACTGCACAGCTGGCCCGTCCAGAAAGGTTTTCCGGAGACTCCGGGGACTGCCGGGCTTTCATTACCCAGTGTGAGCTTCACTTCCAGTTGCAGGCTCCCCACTATCCTACAGACCAAGCCAAGGTGGCCTTCATTATTTCTCACCTCACCGGCAGAGCCGGAGCGTGGGCTACCGCTGAGTGGCAGCGTGGAGCCTCAACCTGCACATCCCTCTTGGCCTTCTTGGAGGCTTTCCAGCAGATATTCCATCACACCAAGCCAGGCCGGGAGGCAGCTCGTGCGCTTTTGAAGTTGAGGCAGCGCGACCGACGGGCAGCCGACTACGCCATAGAGTTCCGGACTTTGGCCTCCACTAGTGGTTGGGACACTACTGCGCTCATGGACGCTTTCGTGGAGGGGCTGTCCGAGGAATTAAAGGACAGACTGATCGCACTCGAACTACCATTAACTTTGGACCCCCTCATCGCTCTGGTTATCCGTGTTGATAACCGGTTGCAGGACCTTAAGGGGGAGCATGGCAGGGTAGTACCCCGCCCTCATCGTCGGTCCACAAATTCACCTGTTCGTGTTGTTTCTCCCGCAGAATCCCCGTTGTTAGCTCAAGATGAACCCATGCAGCTCGGTCGGGGCAAACTATCTGCTTCCGAGAGACGGCGACGGATGGCGGCAGGTGAGTGCCTTTACTGTGGTAGGCGGGGTCATTTCTGCAAGGAGTGCCCAAAACTTCTCTGCTCGTCAGTAAGAGTGGGCGCGCTGACGAGCGGTGATAAGACGCTCACTAATGCTAAACCTGCTGCCTGCCTATTTCAAGTTCGGGTCATGTTTCATGAGAAGGGTTTTCCGGTTAAGGCTTTAGTAGACTCTGGAGCAGAGCAGAACCTTATGGATGCCGAGCTAGCGAGACAGGTCGGTCTTAAATGTGAACTACTGCCCCGTCCGTTACAAGTGGTCTCCCTAAATGGCCAAGAGGTGGCTACCATTTCTTACATAACCGAACCCATTCACCTTATTATTTCTGGCAATCACCATGAGGAGACCCGTTTTTTCGTTTTTTCCTCCGCCCAGAACCCACTGGTCCTGGGGTTTCCCTGGCTTATGGCTCATAACCCAGTCATCGACTGGCCCTCCAGTCGGGTTTCTGGCTGGAGTGATAAATGTCACACCACTTGTTTACGCTCAGCTCGGCCTCCTGGGGAAGACCCCGCTGTCCCGGTAGGGCGGCCGCCCTCACCTGACCTATCCGGGGTACCGCCGGAGTACCACGACCTTGCTGAGGTATTCTCAAAGTCACGAGCCCTCTCCTTACCCCCTCACAGACCATATGACTACGCTATCGATCTCCAACCTGGCGCTACCTTGCCCAAGAGCAGGTTATATGGCCTGTCTAAACCCGAGAGGGAGGTAATGGAGCGATATATTGCTGAGTCTCTGAATTCTGGTATCATCAGGCCGTCATCATCACCAGTGGGGTCAGGTTTCTTTTTCGTCGGTAAGAAGGACGGGTCTCTCCGACCATGTATTGATTATCGGGGCCTGAATGAAATCACTGTTAAGAACAGTTACCCCCTGCCTTTGATGAACTCAGCTTTTGAAGCGTTGCAGGAGGCCAGGATCTACACCAAACTGGACCTTCGCAACGCTTACCACCTCGTGCGCATCAGAGCCGGTGATGAATGGAAGACCGCCTTCACCACTCCCCTGGGACATTTTGAGTATCTGGTGATGCCTTTTGGTCTCTGTAATGCCCCTGCTGTGTTCCAGGCTATGATAAATGATGTGTTACGGGACTTCCTTCATCGTTTTGTTTTTGTTTATTTAGATGACATTCTGGTTTTTTCCAGGGACGCCAGTGAACATCGGCGGCATGTTCGTCTGGTGCTCCAGCGGCTACTGGAGAACAAACTGTTTGTAAAGGCGGAGAAGTGTGAGTTCCACTCTCCGTCTGTTTCGTTTTTGGGTTTTGTTGTAGCAGAGGGTGAGGTGAGACCCGATTCCGCTAAGGTGAGAGCGGTGGTGGAGTGGCCTACCCCTACCAACAGGAAACAATTACAACGGTTTCTGGGGTTTGCCAACTTCCTCCGCCGTTTCATCCGTGGCTACAGCTCGGTGGCTGCGCCTCTCACGGCTCTCACCTCTACCTCCGCTCCGTTCGCCTGGACGGAGGCGGCGGAGGCCGCCTTTAGCCGATTAAAGCTTCTGTTTACTTCTGCACCTGTTCTGGCACAACCTGACCCTTCCAGACAATTTATTGTCGAGGTGGACGCCTCAGATACCGGGGTGGGTGCAGTATTGTCTCAGCGGGGGAATCGGACAGTAGATTGCGCCCTTGCGCTTTTTTCTCCCGCCGGCTTTCCCCGGCGGAGCACAATTACGATGTGGGTGATAAAGAATTGCTAGCGATCAAGCTAGCCCTTGAAGAGTGGAGACACTGGTTGGAGGGTCAGCTATGCCGTTCTTGGTTTGGACAGATCACAAGAATCTGTCCTATCTACGAACTGCCAAACGGTTGAACTCCAGGCATGCACGGTGGTCTCTATTCTTTAACCGTTTTGATTTTGTGGTCTCCTATCGACCGGGATCCAAGAATGTTAAGCCGGATGCCCTCTCCCGACAACAGGACTCGGCTGTCCATGACTGTCAACCAGCCACAGTTCTTCCTCCCCCCCGTGTGCTGGGCGCCCTCTCCTGGCAGCTGGAGAGAGACATTAGGGCGGCCCAGGTTCAGGAGCCCGACCCGGGTGGAGGTCCTGCTAACAAACTGTTCATTCCAGACTCTCTCAGGTCCCAGGTCCTCCAGTGGGCTCATGCCACGCGACTCACCTGCCACCCAGGAATCCGCAGGACTGACTCCTTCCTGCGTCGCCGCTTCTGGTGGCCTAGTATGACCAAGGACGTCCGGGACTATGTTTCAGGTTGTCTGGTTTGTGCTCAGAATAAGGCCAGTACACAACCGCCTGCTGGACTATTGCACCCCCTGTCCATCCCGGGTCGGCCTTGGTCACACATTGCCCTGGACTTTGTGACTGGCCTGCCTCCTTCTGCCGGGAGGACCGTGATTCTGACTATTGTGGACCGGTTTTCTAAGGCCGCTCATTTTGTGGCTCTGACCAAACTCCCCTCTGCTGCAGAGACTGCAAGACTGGTCATAAAACATGTCTTCAGGCTGCATGGAATTCCCACAGACATGGTGTCGGATCGTGGCCCACAATTCATCTCACAGGTCTGGAAGGCGTTCTGTGGTGCTTTCGGGACTACTGCCAGCCTGTCTTCTGGTTTCCATCCACAGACCAACGGCCAGGCAGAGCGGACTAACCAGGACTTGGAGGCCGCTCTACGGTGCGTCTGTTCACGGAGCCAGACCTCCTGGAGTTCCTTGTTGCCATGGGTGGAGTATGCGCACAACTCCCTCACCTCATCTGCCTCTGGTATGTCCCCGTTTGAGTGCTCTCTGGGGTACCAGCCCCCCTGTTTCCCGAGCAGGAGACGGAGGTGGCCGTTCCGTCGGTTCAGCACCTGTATCGTCGCTGTCGGCGTGTCTGGCGGGAGGCTCGGGCGGCCCTGTTGCGTTCAGGGGCTACCAACAAGAGGCTGGCAGATCGTCGACGCACTCCAGCACCTGCCTACCTACCAGGCCAGTACGTCATGCTGTCCACTTCACACATCAAGCTTCGGACGGAATCCAAGAAGCTGTCCCCAAGTACATCGGTCCGTTCGAAATCCTGAAGGTCATCAACCCTGTGGCGGTCAGGCTGCGCTTACCCAGGTCCTTGCGCATCCATCCGGTCTTCCATGTCTCTCAGCTGAAGCCGCATGTTACCAGTCCCCTGCAGCGGTCTTCCTCTCCGCCACCCCCTCCCCGCATCATTGATGGCCAACCGGCCTACACTGTCCGTCACCTGCTGGACGTTAGACGGCGGGGACGTGGCCTCCAGTATCTGGTGGACTGGCAGGGGTACGGGCCTGAGGAGAGGTCCTGGGAGCCTGCATCACGGATTCTGGACCCTGAGCTTATCCGGGACTTCAATCGCCGGCACCGGGGGGGCTTCCCTCTGCGCCAGGCGGCGCACCTTGAGGGGGAGTACTGTGGGGTTTTTACCCCGCTTTAGTTTGAGTTGTGTTTTGGTCTCCACTTCCGGTTTTATTTTGTTATGGGTCGTACTTCCTGTGTTCTCTCCCCAGTGTGTGTGTTTTCCCTCTTGATAGTCACACCTGTTTCCACTTACCTCATCCCTTCCTCCTTGTTATAAGTCTTCGTCTCCCCTGCACTAGTTGTCGGATCGTTTTGTTGCTTCTCGTGTTTATTGAGAATTTCTTGTTTGCAATAAATACGAGATTTTTGCATTTCCGATCCCTGTCTGCATTTGTGTCCGCCCGACAAACCTTGACAAGTGCAGCCTTTGATACTATAGACCACAGCATCCTACTCCAGAGACTAGAGCATGACATAGGGATCAGAGGATCTGCCCTTCAATGGTTTAAATCCTATTTATCTGATAGGTACCAGTTTGTTCATGTAAATGGACATTTCTCCCATTATAGTCGAGTTAGCCACGGAGTCCCACAGGGCTCAGTTCTAGGACCCATCCTGTTTATGCTTTACATGCTGCCCCTAGGGAATATAATCAGGAAACACGGGATTAATTTTCACTGCTATGCGGATGATACATAGTCGTATTAAACCCGACCAGAATGACCGCTTAGAAAAACGTAATAACTGCATTAGTGACATTAAGATTTGGATGGCAGTTAATGACCTCCTAAACCCAGAAAAAACTGAGGTCATTATTCTAGGCCCAAAATACCTCAGAGATACCCTACCTGTTCAGATGGTCTCCCTGGATGGTGTAAATATAGCCTCCAATCCCACAGTTAGAAACCTGGGGTTTTGTTTGACCAGGATTTATCATTTAAGGCTCACATATCACAGGCTTGTAAAACTGAATTTTTTCACCTACGCAATATTTCTAGGATCAGAAACATATTATCTAGAAGCGATGCTGAAAAACTCATCCATGCATTTGTTACGTCTAGGCTGGATTACTGTAACTCTTTGCTAGCAGCATGTCCTAAGAGTTCTTTAAAAAATCTTCAGCTTGTTCAAAATGCAGCAGCTAGATTGTTAGCAGGAACCAGCAGAAGAGAACACATTACTCCTGTGTTAGCTTCACTTCACTGGCTCCCAATTGAATCTAGAATCAAGTTCAAAATCCTCCCGCTAGCCTATAAGGCCTTTAATGGTATGACCCCATCCTATATTAAAGATCTCATAGAGCCTTACCAACCAAACATAACACTTCACTCACTAAATGCAGGACTGCTTGTGGTTCCTAGAATCTCTAAAAGCACAGTTGGAGGTAGAGCCTTTATCCACCAAGCTCCTGTTTTATGGAATAAGCTCCCAGCTCACGTAAGAGAGGCTGACACAGTTTCTACATTCAAAGTTAGGATTAAAACATTCCTCTTTGGACAGGATTATTGCCAGACTAGCTAGCAATCAGAGAATTTTTAATTTACTGCTCCTCTGCCTCACCTGCTGTGATTGGGTTTGCCGCGCTGGCTCAGCTCGCTCCTGCTCTATTTGGTTTATCATGCCTCTGTTTGGTGCAGTGCCATTCACATGTTGTCCCTCTTTCCCACACCCTTACGGGGAGTGGAAGAGATTTCTGATTCCAGATGGATTGTCTGTGCTCCTGTCCGTGGCTGTGTCCTCGCCTTTGGCTCTTCCCGCTGCCGTCCTTGGCTGTTACCTCGCCTTGGCTCTTTCCGCTCCTGTCCTTGGCTGTTACCTCGCCTTGGCTCTTCCCGCACCTGTCCTTGGCTGTTACCTCGCCTTGGCTCTTCCCGCTCCTGTCCGTGGCTGTGACATCGCCTTTGGCTCTTCCCGCTGCCATCCTTGGCTGTTACCTCGCCTTGGCTCTTCCCGCTCCTGTCCTTGGCTGTGACCTCGCCTTTGGCTCTTCCCGCTCCTGTCTTTGGCCGTGACCTCGCCTTGGCTTTTCCAGCAACCCCAGCAGTTTCCACAACTCCTACTGGATGAAGCCCATCTGATAGACTATTCAAACATGTCTTTGTTTATTTAATACTTAGCTGTTTATCTAGACGTGTTTGTTTATTAGACATATATTTGTTATTCAACAATGTTGTTACAGAATTAATTAAGCTCACTTTTCTTTAATAGTTCTAGCACATCACCTGTCCGTCTGGGTTTGAGGATCTCGCCTTCATGTGGGAAACCCTGAGGTTTCTTAGTGTTTTTCCCCCAAAAAAAGATTTTTCCTCACCGCGAAAGAGGGTGAAAGGGCAGAGATGTTTGTTCAGCTTAGTCTGTTTTATAACCAGCTATTGTTTACTTTTACATGTTTAATAATTATTTTTGCTTCTTGCAATATATTCATATATCAGTCCATTGAGACGGCTATGAAATCATGTGACATGATGATGTCATCTATGACATCATTTGACATGATGATGTCATCTATGACAGCATGTGACATGAGGATGTCATCTATGACATGTGACATGATGTCATCTATGACATCATGTGACATGATTTCGTCTATGACATGATGTGACATGATGTCATCTATGACATCATATGACATGTCATCTATGACATATGACATGATGTCATCTATTATCTCATATGAAATGATGTAATCTATTACATCATGTTATATAAATGATGTCATCTATGACATTACTTGACATGATGTCATCTATGACATCATGTGACATGTCATCTATGACATCATATTACATTATGTCATCTATTATCTCATATGAAATGATGTAATTTATTACAACATGTTATAGAAATGATGTCATCTATGACATTACTTGACATGATGTCATCTATGACATTGTGTGACATGTCATCTATGACATCATATGACATGATGTCATCTATGACATCATATGACATGATGTCATCTATAACATCATATGACATGTCATCTATGACATCATATTACATGATGTAATCTATTATCTCATATGAAATGTTATTTATTACATCATGTTATATAATTGATGTCATCCATGACATTATTTGAATTGATGATGTCATCTATGATATCATGTGACATGATGATGTCATCTATGACGTCATGTGACATGATGATGTCATCTATGACGTCATGTTACATACTGCTGTAATTTATGACTTCATGTTACATAATAATGTCATCTATGACGTCATGTGACATGATGATGTCATCTATGACATCATATGACATAATGATGTCATCTTTGATTTCATGAGACATGATGATGTCATCTATGACATCATGTGACATAAGGATGTCATCTTTGACATCGGATGACATGATGTTGTCAGCTATGACATCATATAGCATAATGATGTCATCTTTGAAATCAGATGACATGATGATGTCATCTATGATATATGAAATGATGTCATCAATGACGTCATATGACATGATGATGATATATATGACATCAATTGACATGATGAAGTCATCTATGACTTCATGTGACATGATGATTTCATCTATGACTTCATGTGACATAATGACATCATCTCTGATGTCATGTGATATGATGATGTTATCTTTGACATCAGAAAACATGATGATGTCATCTATGACATCATCTGACATGATGATGTTATCTATGACATTATGTTACATAATAAGGTCATCTTCGACGTCATATGACATGATGATCTCATATATGACTCAATATGACATGATGATGTCATCTATGACTTCATGTGACATGATGACGTCATCTATGATATCATGTGACATGATGTCATCTTTGACATCAGATGAAATGATGATGTCATCTATGACATCATATGACATAATGATGTCATCTTTGACATCAGATAACATGATGATGTCATCTATGACTTTATGTGACATGATGATTTCATCTATGAAATCATGTGACATGATGATGTCACATGAAAATGATTATGTCATCTTTGACATCAGATGACATCAATGACGTCATGTGACTTGATGTCATCTATGATATCATTTGTCATAATGATGTCATCTATGTCATCATGTGACATCATTTTTTCATCTATGACTTTATGTGACATGATGATGTCATCTATGAGGCTATAAGAAATGATGATGTCATCTATGATGGTATAAGACATGATGATGTCATCTAGGATGCTATAAGACATGATGATGTCATCTATAACTTCATGTGACATGATGATGTCATCTCTGACATCATATGACATAATAATCTCATCTTTGACATCAAATGAAATGATGATGTCATCTTTGACATCAGATTACATTCATGACGTCATGTGACATGATTATGTCATCTATGATATCATTTGACTTGATGATGTCATCTATGACATCTTGTGACATTATGTCATCTACGATATCATGAGACATGATGATGTCATCTATGACGTCATGTGATATGATGACATCATCTGTAACATTAAGTGACATAATGATGTCATCTATGACTTCATGGGACATGATTTCGTCATCTTTGATGTCATGTGACATAATGATGTCATCTATGTTAACATGTGACATCCTTTTTCATCTATGACATGATATAACATAATGATGTCATCTTTGACATCAGATGACATGATGATGTCACCTTTGAAATCATATGACATATTGATGTCATCTTTGAAATCAGATGACACGATGATGTAATCTATGATATGAGAAATGATGTCAACTATGACGTCATATGACATGATGATATCATCTATAACATCATGTGACATAATGATGTCATCTGTGATGCCATAAGACATGATAATGTCATCTATGATGCTATAAGACATGATGAGGCCATCTATGACATAATTTGACATGATGATGTCATCTTTGACATCAGATGACATGATGATGTCAACTATGACATCATATGACATAATGATGTCATCTATGTCTTCATTTGACATGATGATGTCATCTATGACATCATTTGACAAGATGATGTTATCTATGACATGTGATATGATGATGTCATCTATGACTTCATGTGACATGATGTTGTCATCTATGACTTCATGTGACATGATGATCTCATCTATGACATAATTTGACATGATGATGTCATCTTTGACATCATATGACATGATGATGTCATCTATGACATAATTTGACATGATGATGTCATCTTTGACATCAGATGAAATGATGATGTCATCTATGACGTCATGTGACATGATGATGTCATCTATGATATTGTTTGACTTGATGATGTCATCAATGACATCATGTGACATAATGATGTCATCTATGTCATCATGTGACATCATTTTTTCATCTATTACTACATGTTACATGATGATGTCATCTATGATACCATGTGACACGATGATGTAATCTCTGATGCTATATGACATGATGATGTCATCTATGACATCATAGATACTAAAACCATGTCATCTATAACATCATGTGACATGATGATATCATCTGTGATATGATCTGACATGATGATGTCATCTATGACGTCATGTGACATGATGATGTCATCTATGACATGATGTTACATAATGATGTCAACTACTTCATCATGTGACATCTTTTTGTCATCTATGAAATCTTGTGACATTATGATGTCATCTATGATGTCATGAGATGTGATGATGTCATCTATGACATCATGAGATATGATGATGTCATCTATGACATAACTTGACATGATGATGTTATCTTTGACATCATTTAACATGATGATGTCATCTATGACATCATTTAACATGATGATGTTATCTTTAACATGATATGACATGATGATGTCATCTTTGATGTCATGAGACATGATGATGTCATCTATGATGTCATGAGATATGATGATGTCATCTCTGACATCATGTGACATGATGATGTCACCTTTGATGTCATGAGACATGATGATGTCATCTATGATGTCATGTGACATGATGATGTCATCTCTGACATCGTGTGACATGATGATATCATCTATGACATCGTGTGACATGATGATATCATCTATGACATTGTTTTACATAATGATGTCATCTATGAAGCCATATGACATGATGATGTCATATATGGCATCATGTTACATGATGATGTCACCTATGATGCTATAAGACATGATGATGTCATCTATAACTTCATGTGACATGATGATGTCATCTCTGACATCATGTGACATGATGATGTCACCTTTGATGTCATGAGACATGATGATGTCATCTATGATGTCATGTGACATGATGATGTCATCTCTGACATCGTGTGACATGATGATATCATCTATGACATCGTGTGACATGATGATATCATCTATGACATTGTTTTACATAATGATGTCATCTATGAGGCCATATGACATGATGATGTCATATATGGCATCATGTTACGTGATGATGTCACCTATGATGCTATAAGACATGATGATGTCATTTATAACTTCATGTGACATGATGATGTCATCTCTGACATCATGTGACATAATAATGTCATCTTTGACATTTGATGAAATGATGATGTCACCTTTCACATCAGATTATATCTATGACATCATATGACATGATGTTATCATCTATGACGCTATTTGACATGATGATGTCATCTATAACATAACTTGACATGATGATGTCATCTTTAACATGATATGACATGATGATGTCATCTATGATGCTATTTGACATAATGATGTCATCTATGACGTCATGTGACATGATGATGTCATCTATGATGCTATTTGACATGATGATGTCATCTATAACATAACTTGACATGATGATGTTATCTTTAACATGATATGAGATGATGATGTCATCTATGATGCTATTTGACATGATGATTTCATCTATGACTTCATGTGACATGATGATGTCATCTATGACTTCACGTGTCATGATGATGTCATCTATGACGTCACATGACATGATGATGTCATATATGGCATCATGTTACATTTATGATGTCACCTATGATGCTATAAGACATGATGATGTCATCTATGACATCATATGACATAATGATGTCATCTTTAACATCAGATGACATGATGATGTCATCTATGACATTATATGGCTTAATGTCATCTTTGAAATCAGATTACATGATGATGTCATTTATGATATCATATGAAATGATGTCATCAATGACGTCATATGACATGATGATGTCATCTTTGATGTCTTGAGACGTGATGTCATCTATGATGCCATGAGATATGATGATGTCATCTCTTACATCATGTGACATGATGATGTCATCTCTAATGGCATGAGACATGATGTTGTCATCTATGATATCATTTGACTTGATTATGTCTTCTATAACTTCATGTGACATGATGATGTCATCTCTGACATCATATGACATAATAACATAATCTTTGATATCAAATGAAATGTTGATATCATTTTTGACATCAGATGACATGATGATGTCATCTATGATGCTATTTGACATAATGATGTCTTCTATGACATCATGTGACATGATATCATCTATGACATCACGTGGCATAATGATTTCATCTGTGATGCCATAAGACTTGTTAATGTCTTGTAAGACGCTATAAAATTTGATGATGTCATCTATCGCATCATTTGACATGATAATGTCATCTATGACTTCAAGTGACATTATGAGGTCATCTATTACATCATTTGACATGATGATGTCATCTATGACTTCAAGTGACATGATTATGTCATCTATGACATCATTTGAGATATTATCTATGACTTCATGTGACATGATGATGTCATCTATCAAATCATTTGACATTATGATGTCGTCTATGATATCATTTGACTTGATTATGTCTTCTATAACTTCATGTGACATGATGATGTCATCTCTGACATCATATGACATAATAACGTAATCTTTGATATCAAATGAAATGATGATGTCATTTTTGACATCAGATGACATCATGATGTCATCTATGACATCATATGACAGAATGATGTTATCTATGACATTGTGTAACATAATGTTGTAATCTATGACATCATGTGACATGATGATATCATCTATGACATCATGTGGCATAATGATGTCATCTCTGACATCATATGACATAGTAATGTCATGTTTGTCATCACATAAAATGATGATGTCATATTTGACATCAGATGCCATGATGATGTTATCTTTGACATCATATGACATAATGATGTCATCTATGACATCATGTAACATGATGATTTCATCTATGATGCTATGAGACTTGATGATGTCATCTATGACATCATTTGACATCATGATGTCGTCTATGACTTCACGTGACATGATGATATCATCTATGATGCTATAAGACATGATGATGTCATCTATGACATCATATGACATAATGATGTCATCTTTGACATCAGATGACATGATGATGTCATCTATGACATCATATGGCTTAATGATGTCATCTTTGAAATCAGATTACATGATGATGTCATTTATGGTATCAATAAAATGATGTCATCTTTGAAATCAGATTACGTGATGATATCAGTTATGATATCATATGAAATGATGTCATCAGTGACGTCATATGACATGATGATGTCATCTTTGATGTCATGAGACGTGATGATGTCATCTATGATGTCATGAGATATGATCATGTCATCTCTGACATCAGATGACATGATGATGTCATCTATGACATCATATGACATGATGATGTCATCTTTGACATCATATGATATAATGATGTTATCTATGACTTCAAATGACATGATGATGTGATCTATGACATCATTTAACATGATGATGTCATCTTTAACATGATATGACATGATGATGTCATCTATGATGCTATTTGACATGATGATTTCATCTTTGATGTCATGAGACTTGATGATGTCATCTATGATGTCATGTGACATGATGATGTCATCTCTGACATCATGTTACATAATAATGTCATCTATGATGTCAAGTGACATAATTATTTTATCTATGTCATCGTGTGACATGATGATATCATCTATGACATTGTTTTACATAATGATGTCATCTATGACGTCATATGACATGATGATGTCATATATGGCATCATGTTACATGATGATGTCACCTATGATGCTATAAGACATGATGATGTCATCTATAACTTCATGTGACATGATGATGTCATCTCTGACATCATTTGACATAATAATGTCATCTTTGACATTTGATGAAATGATGATGTCACCTTTTACATCAGATTATATCTATGACATCATATGACATGATGTTTTCATCTATGACGCTATTTGACATGATGATGTCATCTATAACATAACTTGACATGATGATGTCATCTTTAACATGATATGACATGATGATGTCATCTATGATGCTATTTGACATAATGATGTCATCTATGACTTCAAGTGACATGATTATGTCATCTATGACATCATTTGAGATGATATTATCTATGACTTCATGTGACATGATGATGTCATCTATCACATCATTTGACATTATGATGTCGTCTATGATATCATTTGACTTGATTATGTCTTCTATAACTTCATGTGACATGATGATGTCATCTCTGACATCATATGACATGATGATGTAATCTCTGATGTCATGAGACATGATGATGTCATCTATGACATCATGTGACATGATGATATCATCTATGACATCATGTGGCATAATGATGTCATCTCTGACATCATATGACATAGTAATGTCATGTTTGTCATCACATAAAATGATGATGTCATATTTGACATCAGATGCCATGATGATGTTATCTTTGACATCATATGACATAATGATGTCATCTATGACATCATGTAACATGATGATTTCATCTATGATGCTATGAGACTTGATGATGTCATCTATGACATCATTTGACATCATGATGTCGTCTATGACTTCACGTGACATGATGATATCATCTATGATGCTATAAGACATGATGATGTCATCTATGACATCATATGACATAATGATGTCATCTTTGACATCAGATGACATGATGATGTCATCTATGACATCATATGGCTTAATGATGTCATCTTTGAAATCAGATTACATGATGATGTCATTTATGGTATCAATAAAATGATGTCATCTTTGAAATCAGATTACGTGATGATATCAGTTATGATATCATATGAAATGATGTCATCAGTGACGTCATATGACATGATGATGTCATCTTTGATGTCATGAGACGTGATGATGTCATCTATGATGTCATGAGATATGATCATGTCATCTCTGACATCAGATGACATGATGATGTCATCTATGACATCATATGACATGATGATGTCATCTTTGACATCATATGATATAATGATGTTATCTATGACTTCAAATGACATGATGATGTGATCTATGACATCATTTAACATGATGATGTCATCTTTAACATGATATGACATGATGATGTCATCTATGATGCTATTTGACATGATGATTTCATCTTTGATGTCATGAGACTTGATGATGTCATCTATGATGTCATGTGACATGATGATGTCATCTCTGACATCATGTTACATAATAATGTCATCTATGATGTCAAGTGACATAATTATTTTATCTATGTCATCGTGTGACATGATGATATCATCTATGACATTGTTTTACATAATGATGTCATCTATGACGTCATATGACATGATGATGTCATATATGGCATCATGTTACATGATGATGTCACCTATGATGCTATAAGACATGATGATGTCATCTATAACTTCATGTGACATGATGATGTCATCTCTGACATCATTTGACATAATAATGTCATCTTTGACATTTGATGAAATGATGATGTCACCTTTTACATCAGATTATATCTATGACATCATATGACATGATGTTTTCATCTATGACGCTATTTGACATGATGATGTCATCTATAACATAACTTGACATGATGATGTCATCTTTAACATGATATGACATGATGATGTCATCTATGATGCTATTTGACATAATGATGTCATCTATGACTTCAAGTGACATGATTATGTCATCTATGACATCATTTGAGATGATATTATCTATGACTTCATGTGACATGATGATGTCATCTATCACATCATTTGACATTATGATGTCGTCTATGATATCATTTGACTTGATTATGTCTTCTATAACTTCATGTGACATGATGATGTCATCTCTGACATCATATGACATGATGATGTAATCTCTGATGTCATGAGACATGATGATGTCATCTATGACATCATGTGACATGATGATATCATCTATGACATCATGTGGCATAATGATGTCATCTCTGACGTCATATGACATAGTAATGTCATGTTTGACATCACATTAAATGATGATGTCATATTTGACATCAGATGCCATGATGATGTCATCTATGACATCATATGACATAATGATGTCATCTATGACATCGTGTAACATGATGATTTCATCTATGATGCTATGAGACTTGATGACTTCATCTATGACATCATTTGACATGATGATGTCATCTATGACTTCACGTGACATGATGATGTCATCTATGACGTCATATGACATGATGATGTCATATATGGCATCATGTTACATTGATGATGTCACCTATGATGCTATAAGACATGATGATGTCATCTATGATATCATATGACATAATGATGTCATCTTTGACATCAGATGACATGATGATGTCATCTATGACATGATATGGCCTAATGATGTCATCTTTGAAATCAGATTACATGATGATGTCATTTATGATATCATATGAAATGATGTCATCAATGACGTCATATGACATGATGATGTCATCTTTGATGTCATGAGACGTGATGATGTCATCTATGATGCCATGAGATATGATGATGTCATCTCTGACATCATATGACATAGTAATGTCATGTTTGACATCACATAAAATGATGATGTCATATTTGACATCAGATGCCATGATGATGTCATCTATGACATCATATGACATAATGATGTCATCTATGACATCGTGTAACATTATGATTTTATCTATGATATCATTCGACTTGATGATGTCATCCATGACATCATTTGACATGATGATGTCATCTATGACATCTGATGAAATGATGATGTCACCTTTGACATCAGATTATATCTATGACATCATATGACATGATGATGTCATCTATGACATGTGATGAAATGATGATGTCACCTTTGACATCAGATTATATCTATGACATCATATGACATGATGTTTTCATCTATGACGCTATTTGACATGATGATGTCATCTATGACATAACTTGACATGATGATGTCATCTTTAACATGATATGACATGATGATGTCATCTATGATGCTATTTGACATAATGATGTCATCTATGACATAATTTGAAATGATGATGTCATCTTTGACATAATTTGACATGATGTCATCTTTGACATCATATGTCATGATGATGTCATGTATGACATAATTTGACATGATGATGTCATCTATGACTTCATGTGACATGATGATGTCATATATAACATAATCTGACGAAATGATGTCATCTTTGACACCAGATGACTTGATGATGTCATCTAAGACATCATATGACATGATGATGTCATCTTTGACATCAGATGACATGATTTTATCATGTATGACATCATGTGACATGATTTCATCTATGATGTCATGTGACATGATGATGTCATCTATGACATCATGTTATATGATGATGTCATCTATGACTTCATGTGACATGATGATTTTATCTATGACTACATGTGACATAATGATGTCATCTATGATGCTATAAGACATGATGATTTTATCTATGACTACATGTGACATAATGATGTCATCTATGATGCTATAAGACATGATGATGTCATCTATGACTCCATGTGACCTGATAATGTCGTATATGACATCAGATGACATGATGATGTCATCTTTGACATCAGATGATATGATTAAATCATGTATGACATCACGTGACATGATTTCATCTTTGATGTCATGTGACATGATGATGTCATCTATGACATAATTTGACATGATGATGTCATATTTGAAATCATATTACATGATGTGTTAGGTCTATGGGAGGGCTGGACCCAATAGCAGGCTAAAGACAGGAGTAGGTTTGTAGAAGTGATTTATTCTGTGCCAGTCCTGGTGGAAGGTTTGTGACAGTTTTGCTGCTGGGCTTGGGTTGGAGGGTGAGCCGCTGGCCAGAAGGAAGGATGAGGTGATAGGCGTGAACAGGAGTCCGGGTTTGTTGCAGTGGATGACTGTGGAGGCGTAGAATTCCTTGAAGATGAAAGAACAGGATTAGTCAGTCTATGAACGTTCATCCAAAAACAAGACATGAACTGAAGCTAGAGCCGGCACGTATTGACGGTTGTGAGGCCCGTTCCCGGGGTCAGGATCAGTGGCCAAGGCATGACGAATGGCAGCGTCGACGTCCCAGGTGAGACTGGCCATGACACAGGAAGGAGGAAGGACAGGAACAGGGGGTGGGTCTGGGTCCTCAACGGTATGCAAGCGGGAAAGGGCATCTGGCTTAAGGTTGCGTGACCCAGGACGGAAAGAAACTGTGAAGTTGAATCGACTGAAAAACAAGGCCCACCGGGCCTGACAAGGGTTGAGTCTCTTGGCTGAACTGATGTACTGGAGATTCTTATGATCCGTCCAAACTATGAAGGGATGTTCAGCCCCCTCCAACCAATGACGCCATTCTTCAAGGGCCAATTTAATGGCCAGCAGCTCCCTATTTCCCACATCATAGTTACGCTCAGGGGCAGACAGTTTCCGGGAGAAGAAGGCACATGGGTGGAGTTTCCCATCCTCTGTGCGTTGAGAAAGGACGGCTCCCACCCCAGTATCTGATGCGTCCACCTCCACCACAAACTGACGTGTAGGGTCAGCTTGTGCCAATACTGGAGCAGAAGTGAACTTCTCTTTGAGATGGTTGAAAGCCTCCTCCGCCTCCGGGCTCCAAAGAAACGGGGTCTTGGGCGATGTCAGGCTGGTAAGAGGATGTACTATGCTGCTGTAATTGCGCATGAAGCGACGGTAAAAATTGGCAAACCCAAGGAAACGCTGGAGGTCTTTGCGGGAGGTTGGTCGGGGCCATTCCTTAATGGCGGTGGTTTTCGCTGCATCCATGTTAATGCGGCCCTTTTCAATTACGAAACCCAAGAACATGACCTTGGGAACATGAAATTCGCACTTCTCAGCTTTGACAAACAATTTGTTCTCCAGGAGTCTCTGAAGGACCTGACGAACGTGGTCATAATGGGAATCCAGCGAAGGGGAGTAGATAAGAATGTCATCCAGATAGACAAACACAAAGCGGTTGAGGAAATCCCGTAACACATCATTGACCAATGCTTGAAAAACTGCTGGGGCGTTGGTTAAACCGAATGGCATGACCAGGTACTCGAAGTGACCTAAGGGGGTGTTGAATGCTGTCTTCCATTCATCACCTTCCCGTACACGCACCAGATGATAAGCGTTACGAAGGTCAAGTCTAGTAAATACGGCAGCATCTTGGAGGTATTCGAAAGCGGAATTCAATAAAGGCAAAGGGTATTTATTCTTTACTGTAATGTGATTTAATTGGCGATAATCAATGCAGGGCCGGAGTGTCTTGTCCTTTTTCTCAACGAAGAAAAAACCAGCCGCCAGAGGAGAGGAGGATGGTCGGATGAGGCCTGCGGCAAGGGACTCCTTGATGTACTATTCCATGGCTTTGAGTTCTGGTTTGGAGAGGCTGTAGAGACGAGATGTGGGTAAAGTGGCCCCTGGGAGCAATTCTATAGAGATGTCATACGGGCGATGTGGGGGTAGAGCTGAAGCCTTCTGTTTACAGAAAACCGCTGCAAGGTCATGGTAGATTGGAGGAACGCCGGAAAGGTCTGGGGTGTCAGGAGGCACGATAGCAGGTCGTTGATCGGGATGAGCCGAGCGAAGACAGGTAGAATGACAGTAAGAACTCCAGCTCATGATGCGATTAATGTGTGGGTTGTGTTGGCTCAGCCAAGGACGACCCAGAATCAGCCGACAGGCAGTGGCCCGAAAAACAAGGAACTGGAGTGTTTCATGATGATTGCCAGATACACACAGATGGATAGGAGCAGTTTGATGATGAATCACAGTTAGAGGCTGTCCGTTAGCTGCGCTTACCCTAATAGGGGGGTCGAGAGGGATGAGTGTGAGCCCTGCTTCAACCACCAAGGATTCGTTCATAAAATTCCCCTCTGCTCCTGAATCAATAAGGGCGGGTACAGTATGAGACCAAGAGCCGGATGAAAGGGAAACCGAAAATTCAGTTTTGGATGGGGAGGCCAGTGTAGCGCCCTTCAGTGTCCCCATGATCACTGAAGGGATCTCCCTTTTGGCTTAACGGGGCAGACGGCCTATATGACCCTTTCCGCCACAATAAAGACATTCCCCGTTAGTCCAACGCTCCTGTCTTTCCTGGGGTGTTAAATGCGTCCTACCCAGCTGCATCGGCTCCTCCGTGAGCGATGAGTGGGCAGTGAAGTCGCCTGGTGGAAAGACAGGGGGCGTGGCCTGGCGTGGCGTTGATCGCGGGAGGCCTGACTGGGACTTGTAGTTACATCATAATCATAATCTATGTCATAATCTATGACATCATATTAGATGATGTCATCTATGACTTCATGTGACATGGTGATGTCATCTATCACATCATATGACATGATGATGTCATCTATGACATCATCTGACATAATGATGTCATCTTTGACATAATTTGACAGGGTGGTATCTATGACATCATATGACATAATGATGTCATCTTTAACATGATATGACATGATGATGTCATCTATGATGCTCTTTGACATGATAATGTCATCTTTGACATCATATGACATGATGATGTCATCTATGACGCTATTTAACATTGATGATGTCATCTATGACATAATTTGACATGATGATGTCATCTTTGACATCAGATGACATGATGATATCATCTATGACATCATATGACATGATGATGATGTCATCTATGACATCATATGACATGATGATGTTCTCTTTGAGGCTATTTGACATGAAAATGTCATCTATGACATAATTTGAAATGATGATGTCATCTTTGACATCAGATGACATGATGATGTCATCTATGACATCATATGACATGATGATGTCATGTATGACATCATACGACAATGATGACTTCTTTGACATTATATGACATGGTGTCATATATGACATCATATGACATAATAATGTCATCTTTAACATGATATGACATCATGCGACAACGATGTCATCTATGATGCTATTTGACATGTTGATGTCATCTATGATGCTATTTGACATGATAATGTCATCTTTGACATCAGATGACATGATGATGTCATCTATGACATAATTTGACATGATGATATCATCTTTGACATCAGATGACATGATGATGTCATCTATGACATCATATGACATGATGATGTCATCTATGACATCATACGACATAATGATGTCATCTTTGACATAATATGACATGGTGTCATGTATGACATCATATGACATAATGTCATCTTTAACATGATATGACATCATACCACAACGATGTCATCTATGACATAATTTGACATGATGATGTCATCTTTGACATCATTTGACATGATGGAATCATCTTTGACTCATATGACATGATCATGTCATCTATAAGGCTATTTGACATGATAATGTCATCTATGACATAATTTGACATGATGATGTCATCTTTGACATCAGATGACATGATGATGTCATCTATGACATCATATGACATAATAATGTCATGTTTGACATAATATGATATGGTGTCATCTATGACATCATATGACATAATAATGTCATCTTTAACATGATATGACTTGATGATGTCATCTATGATGCTATTTGACATGATGATGTCATCTTTGACATCAGATGACATGATGATGTCATCTATGACATCATATGACATGATGATGTCATCTTTGACATCAGATGACATGATGATGTCATCTATGACATAATTTGACATGATGATGTCATCTTTGACATCATATGACATAAGGATCTTATCTTTGACTTCAAATGACATGATGATGTCATCTATGACATTATTTGACATGATGATGTCATCTATGACATCAGATGACATGATGATATCATCTTTGACATCAGATGACATGATGATGTCATCTATGACATCATACGACATAATGATATAATCTTTGACATAATATGACAAGGTGTCATATATGACATCATATGACATAATATTGTCATGTTTGACATAATATGATATGGTGTCATCTATGACATCATATGACATAATATTGTCATCTTTAACATGATATGACTTGATGATGTCATCTATGTTGCTATTTGACATGATGATGTCATCTATGACATCATATGACATGATGATGTCATCTTTGACTTCAAATGACATGATGATGTCATCTATGACATTATTTGACATGATGATGTCATCTTTGACTCATCTGACATGATCATGTCATCTATGAGGCTATTTGACATGATAATGTCATCTATAACATCATATGACATGATGATGATTTCATCTATGACATCATATGACATGATGATGTCATCTATGAGGTTATTTGACATGATAATGTCATCTATGAAGCTATTTGACATGATGATGTCATCTTTGACATCAGATGACATGATGATATTTCTATGACATCAGATGACATGATGATGTCATCTATGACATCATATGACATGATAATGTCATCTATGACATCATACGACATAATTGATGTCATCTTTGACATAATATGACATGGTGTCATCTATGACATCATATGACATAATTATGTCATCTTTAACATGATATGACATGATGATGTCATCTATGACATCATATGACATGATGATGTCATCTATGACTTCAAATGACATGATGATATCATCTATGACATCAGATGACATGATAATGTCATCAATGACATAATTTGAAATGATGATGTCATCTTTTACATTAGATGACATGATGATGTCATCTATGACATCATATGACATGATGATGTCATCTATTACATCATACGACATAATGATGTCATCTTTAACATGATATGACATGATGATGTCATCTATGACGCTATTTACCATTGATGATGTCATCTATGACATAATTTGACATGATGATGTCATCTTTGACATCATATGACATGACGATGTCATCTATGACATCATATGACATTATGATGTCATCTTTGACATCATATGACATGATGATGTCATCTATGACATCGTATGACATTATGATGTCATCTGTGACGCTATTTACCATTGATGATGTCATCTATGACATAATTTGACATGATGATGTCATCTTTTACATCAGATGACATGATGATGTCATATATGACATCATATGACATAATAATGTCATCTTTAACATGATATGACATCATGCAACAATGATGTCATCTATGATGCTATTTTATATGATGATGTCATCTATGATGCTATTTGACATGATGATGTCATCTTTGACATCAGATGACATGATGCTGTCATCTATGACATAATTTGACATGATGATGTCATATTTGACATCATATGACATGATGATGTCATCTATGACACAATTTGACATGATGATGTCATCTTTGACATCAGATGACAAGATGATATCATCTTTGACATCAGATGACATGATGATATCATCTATGACATCATATGACATGATGATGTCATCTATGATGCTATTTGACATGATGATGTCATCTTTGACATCAGATGACATGATGATGTCATCTATGATATAATTTGACATGATAATGTCATCTTTGACATCATATGACATGATGATGTCATCTATGACATCAGATGACATGATGATGTCATCTGTGACATCAGATGACATGATGATGTCATCTATGACATCATATGACATGATAATGTATTCTATGACATCATCTGACATGATAATGTCATCTATGACATAATTTGACATGATGATGTAATCTATGATGTCATGAGACATGACGATGACCTGTATGATGCAATGTGAAATGATGCTATCATCTATGACATCATGTGACATGATGATGTCATCTATAACGTCATGTGACATGATAATGTTATGTATGACATCATGTTACATGAAGAAATCATCTATGACGCTATATGACATGATGATGAAATCTTTGATATCATGTTACATCATGTTGTCATCTAAGACGTCATATGACATGATGATGTCAAATATGAAATCATGTGACATGATGCTATCATCTGTGACATCATGTGACATGATGATGTCAAATATGACATCATGTGACATGATGAAGTCATCTTTGACTTCATTTGACATGATGACGTCATTTATGACGTCATATGACATGATGATGTCATCTATGACTTCATGTGACATGATGATGTCATCTATGACATCAAATGACATGATGATGTTATCTATGACGTCATGTGAAATGATGCTATCATCTGTGACATCATGTGACATGATGATGTCATCTGTGACTTCAGGTGACATGATGTCATCTATCTCATCATGTGACATCATTTTCTCATCTATGACATCTTATGACATAAAGATGTCATCTTTAACATGATATGAGATGATGATGTAATCTATGAAGCTATTTGACATGATGATGTAATCTTTGACATCAGATGACATGATGATATCATCTATGACATCAGATGACATGATGATGTCATCTATGACATCATATGACATGATGATGTCATCTATGACATCATACGACATAATTGATGTCATCTTTGACATAATATGACATGGTGTCATCTATGACATCATATGACATAATGATGTCATCTTTAACATGATATGACATGATGATGTCATCTATGACATCATATGACATAATGATGTCATCTATGACTTCAAATGACATGATAATGTCATCTATGACATCATTTGACATGATGATGTCATCTTTGACATCCTATGACATGATCATGTCATCTATGAGGATATTTGACATGATAATGTCATCTATGACATAATTTGACATGATGATGTCATCTTTGACATCAGATGACATAATGATATCATCTATGACTTCAGGTGATATGTTGATGTCATCTATCTTATCATGTGACATCATTTTCTCATCTATGACATCTTGTGACATGATGATATCATCTACAACATCATTTCACATGATGTCATCTATGACATCATGTGACATAATGAAGTCTTCTATGTCATCATGTGACATCATTTTTTCATCTATGAATTCATGTGCTATCATCTGTGACATCATGTGACATGATGAAGTCATCTTCGACTTCATATGACATGATGATGTAATTTATGACGTCATATGACATGATGATGTCATATATGACTTCATGTGAAATGATGATGTCATCTATGACTTCATGTGACATGATGATGTCATCTATGACTTCATGTGACATGATGATGTCATCTATGACATCAAATGACATGATGATGTTATCTATGACATCTTGTGACATGATGATGTCATCTACGACATCATTTGACATGATGATGTCATCTATGATATCATGTGACATAATAAAGTCTTCTATATCATCATGTGACATCATTTTTTCATCTATGAATTCATGTGACATGATGATGTCATCTATATCATCATTTGACATCATTTTTTCATCTATGTCTTCATGTGACATGATGTCATTTTTGATGCCATGTGACGTGATGATGTCATCTGTGACATCACGTTACATGATGATATCATCTATGATGCTATATGACATGATAATGTCATCTATGACATCATTTGACATGATGATGTAATCTATGATGTCAGGAGATATGACGATGACCTCTATGATGCAATGTGAAATGATGCTATCATCTATGACATCGTATGACATGATGATGTCATCTATGACGTCATGTGACATGATAATGTTATGTATGACATCACGTTACATGATGAAATCATCTATGACGCTATATGACATGATGATGTAATCTATGACATCATGTTACATTATGTTGTCTTCTAAGACGTCATATGACATAATGATGTCAAATATGACATCATGTGACATGATGAAGTCATCTTTGACTTCATGTGACATGATGATGTCATTTATGACGTCATATGTTATGATGATGTCATCTATGACTTCATGTGACATGATGATATCATCTGTGACAATATATGACATTATGATGTCATCTATGACAACATTTGACATGATAATGTCATCTATGACTTCATGTGACATGATGATGTAATCTATGATGTCAGGAGATATGACGATGACCTCTATGATGCAATGTGAAATGATGCTATCATTTATGACATCGTATGACATGATGATGTCATCTATGACGTCATGTGACATGATAATGTTATGTATGACATCACGTTACATGATGAAATCATCTATGACGCTATATGACATGATGATGTAATCTATGACATCATGTTACATTTGTTAGGCGGGGAGCAGGAAAGGGAGGATCCAAGCGCAGGACACAATTGGAGTTCTGAGGTTTATTGTAAGGGTAAGGCGATGAATGTTGATGGGGGAAAGTCCAGCATGGAGTGGTCTGCGTCGGGAGCGGAGTAGGATGAGCCCAGGGGAGCAGCAGGGGTGGTGGAGAGAAAGCGTGAGCCACTGGCAAGCAAACGCACTGGTTAGTCGGCAAATCTATGACACGAGAGTAGAGTCCTATGACACGTCTTGAGAGCCAGCACGTTACCGTCTTGGGCAAGCTAACAGTCTGGCGCCGGAGCTGGGATCTCCACGATCCTTTATACACCTGCTGGAGACCCAGGTGCAGGCAATCATGGTGGCCATACCTGGTGGCTGATTGAGCACAGGTGGGAGCTGTCATGGCGTCTAACGACCCACAACAACATTATGTTGTCTTCTAAGACGTCATATGACATAATGATGTCAAATATGACATCATGTGACATGATGAAGTCATCTTTGACTTCATGTGACATGATGATGTCATTTATGACGTCATATGTTATGATGATGTCATCTATGACTTCATGTGACATGATGATATCATCTGTGACAATATATGACATTATGATGTCATCTATGACAACATTTGACATGATAATGTCATCTATGACTTCATGTGACATGATGATGTCATCTATGACATCAAATGAAATGATGATATGTATGACATCATGTGAAATGATGCTATCATCTGTGACATCATGTGACATGATGATGTCATCTATGACGTCATGTGACATGATAATGTTTTATATGACATCACGTTACATGATGAAATCATCTATGACGCTATATGACATGATGATGTGATCTATTACATCATGTTACATAATGTTGTCATCTATGACGTCATATGACATGATGATTTCAAATATGACATCATGTGACATGATGTCATCTATCTCATCATGTGACATTATTTTCTCATCTATGACATCTTGTGACATGATGATGTCATCTATGACGTCATGTGACATGATGATGTCATATATGACATCATGTGACATCAGTTTGTCATCTATGAAATCTTGTGAAATGATGATGTAATCTATGACGTCATGTGAATTGATGTTGTCATCTATGACATCATTATACATAATGATGTCATTTATGACGTCATATAACATTATGTCATATATGACTTCATGTGACATGATGATGTCATCTATGACATCAAATCACATGATGATGTCAACTATTACGTCCTGTGACATGATGATGTCATCTATGACGTCATGTGAAATGATGATATCATCTATGACATCATGTTACATAATCATGTCATCTATGACGTCATATGACATGATGATGTCATATATGACATCATGTGACATTATGATATCATCTATTATGCTATATGATATGATGATGTCATATATGACTTCTTGTGACATGATGATGTCATCTATGACGTCATGTGATATAATGATGTCATATATGTCATCATGTGACATCAGTTTGTCATCAATGACATCTTGAGATATGATGATGTAATCTATGAATTCATGTGACATTACGTTTTCATCTATGACATCATGTTACATAATGATGTCATCTATGATGTCATGTGACATGTTGTCATATATGACTTCAAGTGACATGATGACTTCATCTATGACATCAAATGACAAGATGATGTCAACTATGACATCATGTGACATGATGATGTAATCTGTGACGTCATATGACATGATGATGTCATCTGTGACAACATGTGACATGATGATGTCATCTATGACGTCATTTGACATGTTAATGTTATATATGACATCACATTACATGATGATATCATCTATGACGCTATATAACATGATGATGTAATCTATGATGTCATCTGACGTGATGATGTCATCTGTAACATATTGTTACATAATGATGTAATCTATAACGTCATATGACATAATGATGTCATATATGACTTCATGTGACATGATGATGTCATCTATGACTTCAGGTGATATGTTCATGTCATCTATCTCATCATGTGACATCATGATGTAATCTATGACGTCATGTGACATGATAATGTCATCTACGACATCATTTGACATGATGATGTCATCTCTGACATCATGTGACATCATTTTTTCATCTATGACTTTATGTTACATGATGTCATTTATGACGCCATGTGACGTGATAATGTCATCAGTGACATCACGTTACATGATGATATCATCTATGACACTATATGACATGATGTAATCTATGACGTCATCTGACATGATGATGTCATCTATGACGTCATTTGACATATTCATGTCATCTATGACTTCATGTGACATGTTGATGTCGTCTATGACATCATATGACCTGATGATGTCATCTATGACGTCATGTGACAAGATGATGTCTTCTATAACATCATGTTATATAGTGATGTCATATATGTCATCATGTGACATCAGGTTGTCATCTATGACATCTTGTGATATGATGATGTAATCTATGACGTCATGTCACATGATAATGTTATGTATGACATCACGTTACACGATGAAATCATCTGTGACGCTATATGACATGATGATGTAATCTATGACATCATGTTACATCATGTTGTCATCTAAGACGTCATATGACATGATGATGTCAAATATGACATCATGTGACATGATGATGTCATCTTTGACTTCATGTGACATGATGATGTCATTTATGATGTCATATGACATGATGATGTCATCTATGATTTCATGTGACATGATGATATCATCTATGACAATATATGACATCATGATGTCATCTATGACGTCATGTGACATGATAATGTTATATATGACATCACGTTACATGATGAAATCATCTGTGACATCATGTGACATGCTGATGTCATCTATGACGTCATATGACATGATGATGTCAAATATGACATCATGTGACATGATGATGTCATCCATGACTTCAGGTGACATGATGTCATCTATCTCATCATGTGACATCATTTTCTCATCTATGACATCTTATGACATGATGATGCCATCTATGACGTCATGTGACATGATGATGTCATCTATGACGTCATATAACATGATGTCATATATGACTTCATTTGACATGATGATGTAATCTATGACATCAAATGACATGATGATGTCAACTATGACGTTGTGTGACATGATGATGTCGTCTATGACGTCATGTGACATGATGATGTAATCTATGATGTCAGGAGATATGACGATGACCTCTATGATGCAATGTGAAATGATGCTATCATCTATGACATCGTATGACATGAAATTGTCATCTATGACGTCATGTGACATGATAATGTTATGTATGACATCACGTTACATGATGAAATCATCTATGACGCTATATGACATGATGATGTAATCTATGACATCATGTTACATTATGTTGTCTTCTAAGACGTCATATGACATAATGATGTCAAATATGACATCATGTGACATGATGAAGTCATCTTTGACTTCATGTGACATGATGATGTCATTTATGACGTCATATGTTATGATGATGTCATCTATGACTTCATGTGACATGATGATATCATCTGTGACAATATATGACATTATGATGTCATCTATGACAACATTTGACATGATAATGTCATCTATGACTTCATGTGACATGATGATGTCATTTATGACATCATATGACATGATGATGTCTTATATGACATCATGTGACATTATGATATCATCTATGATGCTATATGACATGATGATGTCATCTGTGACTTTATGTGACATGATGATGTCATCTATGACATCATATGACATGATGATGTCATATATGAAATCATGTTAGATGATGATAACATCTATAAAGCTGTATGACATGATGATTTGATCTATGACGTCATCTGACATGATGATGTCAACTATGACATTGTCTAACATGATGATGTCATCTATGAGTTCACGTGACAAGATGATGTCATCTATGACGTCATATGAAATGATGATATCATCTATGACATCATGTTACATAATGATGTCATGTATGACGTCATATGACATGATGATGTCATATATGACTTCTTGTGACATGATGATATCATCTATGACATCATGTTACATAATGATGTCATGTATGATGTCATATGACATGATGATGTCATATATGACTTCTTGTGACATGATGATGTCATCTATGACATCATGTGACATGATGATGTCATCTATGACATTATGTGATATAATGATGTCATATATGTCATCATGTGACATCAGTTTGTCATCAATGATATCTTGTGATATGATGATGTAATCTATGAAGTCATGTGACATTATGTTGTCATCTATGACATCATATTACATAATGATGTCATCTATGATGTCATGTGACATAAAGTGGGCCTTCAGACGCAGGTGTCACAAAGTAGAGCTACTGACGCAGGTCCCCTGACGCAGGTCTCCTGATGCAGGTTTCCTAATGTGGATTCCATTGATGCATATCTACAGGACTCCTAAAGCAGCTCCCCTGACTAAGGTATTCTGACGCAGATCTCCTGAAGTGCGTCTGCTAAAGTAGATCCCCTGACGTAGGTGTCATAAAGTGTGCTTCTGACGCAGCTTCCAAGATAGACATGTCTCCTGATGCAGATCTCCTGAGGTAGGTTCCCTGATGCAGGTGTCATAAAGTGGGCCTCCTGACGCAGGTGTCATAAAGTGAGCCTCCTGACACAGGTCCCCTGAAGCAGGTCTCCGGATGCATGTTTCCCAAAGCTGATTCGACTGCCTCAGTTGTCCTTTCACAGGTCTCCTAAGGCAGTTCCCCTGACACAGCTGTTCTGACGGAGATCTCCTAAATTGTATCCCCTGAGTTTGGACCCCTGACACAGGTGTTATAAGGTGGGCCTCCTGACGCAGGTGTCATCAAGTGGGCCTCCTTATGTAGGTGTCCTGATGCAGGTATCCCAAAGTTGATTACACTGACGCAGGTCTCTTTTCACAGGTCTCCTAAGGCAGCCCCCCTGACAGATCTCCCCTTATATAGAACTCCTAAAGTGCGTCTTCTGAAGTAGATCCCCTGATGCAAGTGTCATAAAGTGGGCCTCCTTATGCAGGTCCCCTGACGCAGGTCTCTTGACGCAGGTTTCCTAAAGTGGATTCCACTGACGCATGTGTCCTTTCACAGGTCTCCTAAGGCAGCTCCCGTAACTCAGGTCTCCTGACGCAGATCTCTTTAAAGTGATGCAGGTGATTAAAGTGATGCAGGTGACACAAACTGGGACTCCTGACGCAGGTCCCCTGACGCAGGTGCCCTGACGCAGGTGTCATTAAGTGGGCCTCCTAACGCAGGTATCCTGACGCAGGTCTCCTCTTTCAGGTTATATAAAGTGAATTCCACTGACGCAGGTCTTCTTTCACAGGTCTCCTAAGTCAGCTCCCCTGACTCATGTTTTCTGACGCAAATTTCCGAAAGTGCGTCTCCTGAAGTAGGTCCCCTGACGCAGGTCTCATAAAGTGGACCTCCTGACGCAGGTCCCCTGATACAGGTCTACTGATGAATGTTTCCTAATGTGGATTCCACTGATGCAGATCTAATTTTACAGGAATCCTAAAGCAGCTCCCCTGACACAAATCTCCTGATGTAAATCTCCTAAAATGCATCTCCAGAAGTAGGTCCCCTGACACAGGTGTTATAAAGTGGGCCTCCTGATGCAGGTCTCATAAAGTGGGTCTCCTGACGCAGATCCCCTTGACGTAGGTTCTCTTTTCACTGGTATCCTAAGGCAGATCCCCTGACTCAGGTCTTCTGACGCAGATATCCTAAAGTGGGTCTCCTGACGCAGGTCTTCTAATGCAGGTTTCCTAAGGTGGATTCCACTGAGGCAGGTCTTCTTTCACAGGTCTCCTATGGCAACTCCCCTGACACAGCTCTCCTGACCGAGATCTCCTAAGGTGCGTCTCCTAAGGTAGGTCCCCTGACACAGGTCTCATAAAGTGGGCCTCCTGACACACGTCCCCTGACGCAGGTCTCCTGATGCAGATTTCCTAAAGTTGATACCACACGCACTTCTCCTTTCACAGGTCTCCTAAGGCAGCACCCCTGACACAGCTCGCCTGGTGGAGATCTCCTAAAGTGCATCTCCTAAGGCAGCTTCCTGAAGCAGGTGTCATGAAGTGGGCCTTCTGACGCAGGTCCTCTGACGCAGGTCTCTTGATGAAAGTTTCCTAAAAATGGATTCCACTGACACAGGTCACCTTTCACAGGACTCCTAAGACAGCTCGCCTGACACATCTCTTGACAGAGATCTACTAAACTACGTCTCCGAAGGTAGATCCCCTGACGCAGGTGTTATAAGTTGGGCCTCCTGACGCAGGTCTCCTATTGCAGGTTTCATAAAGTGGATTCCACTGAAGCATGTGTCCTTTCACAGGTCTCCTAAGGCAGCTCTACTGACTCAGGTCTTCTGACGCAGATCTCCTAAACTGCGTCTCCTGACGTAGGTCCCCTGGGAAAGGTCCCCTGACACAGGTGTCATAAAGTGGACCTCCTGACGCAGGTCCCCAGAAGCAGTTCTCCTGATGCAGGTTTCCCAAAGCTGATTCCACTGCCTCAGTTTTCCTTTCACAGGTCTCCTAAGGCAGTTCCCCTGACACAGCTCTCGTGACTGAGATCTCCTAAACTGCGTGTCCTAAGGTAGGTCCCCTGACGCAGGTGTCATAAAGTGGGCCTCCTGACGCAGGTCCCCTGACACAGGTCTCTTGATTCAGGTCTCCTAAAGTAGATTCCATTGACGCAGGTCTTATTTCACAGGTCTCCTCAGGCAGATCCCCTGACATGTCTCCTGGCGCCGGTCTCCTAAAAGTGAATATCCTGGGGTAGGTCCCTGACGCAGGTGATATAAGGTGGGCCTCCAGACACAGGTCCCCTGACGC
Source organism: Oryzias celebensis (assembly GCA_014656515.1). NCBI lineage: Eukaryota > Metazoa > Chordata > Actinopteri > Beloniformes > Adrianichthyidae > Oryzias > Oryzias celebensis. Next base: position 60,304 of record BNCR01000090.1, on the reverse strand, counting down.
AGGTCTCCTGATGCAGGTGTCATTAAGTGGGCTTCCTGATGCAGGTCTCCTGAAGTAGGTCCCCTGACGCAGGTGCCATGAAGTGGTTCTCCTGATGCAGGTCTCCTTTCACAGGTCTCCTAAAGCAGCTCCTATGACACAGGTTTCCTGATGTAGATCTCCTAAAGTGCGTCTCCTGAAGTAGGTCCCCTGATGCAGGTGTCATTAAGTGGGCCTCCTGACTCAGGTCTCCTGAAGCAGATCTCCTGATATAGATCTACTAAAGTGCGTGTCCTGAAGTAGGTCCCCTGACCCAGGTGTCATAAAGTGGGCCTCCTGACGCAGGTCCCCTGAAGCAGGTCTCCTGATGCAGGTTTCCTAAAGTGGATTCCACTGATGCAGGTCTCCTTTCACAAGTCTCCAAGGGCAGCTCCCCTGACACAGGTCTCCTGATATAGATCTACTAAAAAGCGTCTCCTGAAGTAGGTCCCCTGACGCAGGTGTCATTAAGTGGGCCTCCTGACTCAGGTCTCCTGAAGCAGGTCTCCTGATGTAGGTTTCCTAAAGTGGATTCCACTGACGCAGGTCTCTTTTCACAGGTCTCCTAAGGCAGCCCCCCTGACAGATCTCCCCTTATATAGAACTCCTAAAGTGCGCCTTCTGAAGTAGATCCCCTGATGCAGGTGTCATAAAGTGGGCCTCCTGATGCAGGTCCCCTGACGCAGGTCTGTTGACGCAGGTTTCCTAAAGTGGATTCCACTGACGCATGTGTCCTTTCACAGGTCTCCTAAGGCAGCTCCCGTAACTCAGGTCTCCTGACGCAGATCTCTTTAAAGTGATGCAGGTGATTAAAGTGATGCAGGTGACACAAACTGGGACTCCTGACGCAGGTCCCCTGAAGCAGGTGCCCTGACGCAGGTGTCATTAAGTGGGCCTCCTAACGCAGGTACCCTGACGCAGGTCTCCTCTTTCAGGTTATATAAAGTGAATTCCACTGACGCAGGTCTTCTTTCACAGGTCTCCTAAGTCAGCTCCCGACTCATGTTTTCTGACGCAGATTTCCGAAAGTGCGTCTCCTGAAGTAGGTCCCCTGACGCAGGTCTCATAAAGTGGACCTCCTGACGCAGGTCCCCTGATACAGGTCTACTGATGAATGTTTCCTAATGTGGATTCCACTGATGCAGATCTAATTTTACAGGAATCCTAAAGCAGCTCCCCTGACACAAATCTCCTGATGTAAATCTCCTAAAGTGCATCTCCAGAAGTAGGTCCCCTGACACAGGTGTTATAAAGTGGGCCTCCTGATGCAGGTCTCATAAAGTGGGTCTCCTGACGCAGATCCCCTTGACGTAGGTTCTCTTTTCACTGGTATCCTAAGGCAGATCCCCTGACTCAGGTCTTCTGACGCAGATATCCTAAAGTGGGTCTCCTGACGCAGGTCTTCTCATGCAGGTTTCCTAAGGTGGATTCCACTGAGGCAGGTCTTCTTTCACAGGTCTCCTATGGCAACTCCCCTGACACAGCTCTCCTGACCGAGATCTCCTAAGGTGCGTCTCCTAAGGTAGGTCCCCTGACACAGGTCTCATAAAGTGGGCCTCCTGACACACGTCCCCTGACGCAGGTCTCCTGATGCAGATTTCCTAAAGTTGATACCACACGCACTTCTCCTTTCACAGGTCTCCTAAGGCAGCACCCCTGACACAGCTCGCCTGGTGGAGATCTCCTAAAGTGCATCTCCTAAGGCAGCTTCCTGAAGCAGGTGTCATGAAGTGGGCCTTCTGACGCAGGTCCTCTGACGCAGGTCTCTTGATGAAAGTTTCCTAAAAATGGATTCCACTGACACAGGTCACCTTTCACAGGACTCCTAAGACAGCTCGCCTGACACATCTCTTGACAGAGATCTACTAAACTACGTCTCCGAAGGTAGATCCCCTGACGCAGGTGTTATAAGTTGGGCCTCCTGACGCAGGTCTCCTATTGCAGGTTTCATAAAGTGGATTCCACTGAAGCATGTGTCCTTTCACAGGTCTCCTAAGGCAGCTCTACTGACTCAGGTCTTCTGACGCAGATCTCCTAAACTGCGTCTCCTGACGTAGGTCCCCTGGGAAAGGTCCCCTGACACAGGTGTCATAAAGTGGACCTCCTGACGCAGGTCCCCAGAAGCAGTTCTCCTGATGCAGGTTTCCCAAAGCTGATTCCACTGCCTCAGTTTTCCTTTCACAGGTCTCCTAAGGCAGTTCCCCTGACACAGCTCTCGTGACTGAGATCTCCTAAACTGCGTGTCCTAAGGTAGGTCCCCTGACGCAGGTGTCATAAAGTGGGCCTCCTGACGCAGGTCCCTGACACAGGTCTCTTGATTCAGGTCTCCTAAAGTAGATTCCATTGACGCAGGTCTTATTTCACAGGTCTCCTCAGGCAGATCCCCTGACATGTCTCCTGGCGCCGGTCTCCTAAAAGTGAATATCCTGGGGTAGGTCCCCTGACGCAGGTGATATAAGGTGGGCCTCCAGACACAGGTCCCCTGACGCAGGTCTCCTGATGCAGGTGTCATTAAGTGGGCTTCCTGATGCAGGTCTCCTGAAGTAGGTCCCCTGACGCAGGTGCCATGAAGTGGTTCTCCTGATGCAGGTCTCCTTTCACAGGTCTCCTAAAGCAGCTCCTATGACACAGGTTTCCTGATGTAGATCTCCTAAAGTGCGTCTCCTGAAGTAGGTCCCTGATGCAGGTGTCATTAAGTGGGCCTCCTGACTCAGGTCTCCTGAAGCAGATCTCCTGATATAGATCTACTAAAGTGCGTGTCCTGAAGTAGGTCCCCTGACCCAGGTGTCATAAAGTGGGCCTCCTGACGCAGGTCCCCTGAAGCAGGTCTCCTGATGCAGGTTTCCTAAAGTGGATTCCACTGATGCAGGTCTCCTTTCACAAGTCTCCAAGGGCAGCTCCCCTGACACAGGTCTCCTGATATAGATCTACTAAAAAGCGTCTCCTGAAGTAGGTCCCTGACGCAGGTGTCATTAAGTGGGCCTCCTGACTCAGGTCTCCTGAAGCAGGTCTCCTGATGTAGGTTTCCTAAAGTGGATTCCACTGACGCAGGTCTCTTTTCACAGGTCTCCTAAGGCAGCCCCCCTGACAGATCTCCCTTATATAGAACTCCTAAAGTGCGCCTTCTGAAGTAGATCCCCTGATGCAGGTGTCATAAAGTGGGCCTCCTGATGCAGGTCCCCTGACGCAGGTCTGTTGACGCAGGTTTCCTAAAGTGGATTCCACTGACGCATGTGTCCTTTCACAGGTCTCCTAAGGCAGCTCCTGTAACTCAGGTCTCCTGACGCAGATCTCTTTAAAGTGATGCAGGTGATTAAAGTGATGCAGGTGACACAAACTGGGACTCCTGACGCAGGTCCCCTGAAGCAGGTGCCCTGACGCAGGTGTCATTAAGTGGGCCTCCTAACGCAGGTACCCTGACGCAGGTCTCCTCTTTCAGGTTATATAAAGTGAATTCCACTGACGCAGGTCTTCTTTCACAGGTCTCCTAAGTCAGCTCCCGACTCATGTTTTCTGACGCAGATTTCCGAAAGTGCGTCTCCTGAAGTAGGTCCCCTGACGCAGGTCTCATAAAGTGGACCTCCTGACGCAGGTCCCCTGATACAGGTCTACTGATGAATGTTTCCTAATGTGGATTCCACTGATGCAGATCTAATTTTACAGGAATCCTAAAGCAGCTCCCCTGACACAAATCTCCTGATGTAAATCTCCTAAAGTGCATCTCCAGAAGTAGGTCCCCTGACACAGGTGTTATAAAGTGGGCCTCCTGATGCAGGTCTCATAAAGTGGGTCTCCTGACGCAGATCCCTTGACGTAGGTTCTCTTTTCACTGGTATCCTAAGGCAGATCCCCTGACTCAGGTCTTCTGACGCAGATATCCTAAAGTGGGTCTCCTGACGCAGGTCTTCTCATGCAGGTTTCCTAAGGTGGATTCCACTGAGGCAGGTCTTCTTTCACAGGTCTCCTATGGCAACTCCCCTGACACAGCTCTCCTGACCGAGATCTCCTAAGGTGCGTCTCCTAAGGTAGGTCCCCTGACACAGGTCTCATAAAGTGGGCCTCCTGACACACGTCCCCTGACGCAGGTCTCCTGATGCAGATTTCCTAAAGTTGATACCACACGCACTTCTCCTTTCACAGGTCTCCTAAGGCAGCACCCCTGACACAGCTCGCCTGGTGGAGATCTCCTAAAGTGCATCTCCTAAGGCAGCTTCCTGAAGCAGGTGTCATGAAGTGGGCCTTCTGACGCAGGTCCTCTGACGCAGGTCTCTTGATGAAAGTTTCCTAAAAATGGATTCCACTGAGACAGGTCACCTTTCACAGGACTCCTAAGACAGCTCGCCTGACACATCTCTTGACAGAGATCTACTAAACTACGTCTCCGAAGGTAGATCCCCTGACGCAGGTCTTCTGACGCAGATATCCTAAAGTGGGCCTCCTGACGCAGGTCTCCTATTGCAGGTTTCCTAAAGTGGATTCCACTGAAGCATGTGTCCTTTCACAGGTCTCCTAAAGCAGCTCCTATGACACAGGTTTCCTGATGTAGATCTCCTAAAGTGCGTCTCCTGAAGTAGGTCCCCTGATGCAGGTGTCATTAAGTGGGCCTCCTGACTCAGGTCTCCTGAAGCAGGTCTCCTGATGTAGGTTTACTAAAGTGGATTCCACTGAAGCAGGTCTCCTTTCACAAGTCTTCTAAGGCAGCTCCCCTGACAACGCTCATCTGACGGAGATCTCTTAAAGTGCCTCTCCTAAGGTAGGTCCCCTGATGCAGGTGTTATAAGGTGGATTCCACTGAGGCAGGTCTCCTTTCACAGGTCTCCTCAGACAGCTCCCCTGACACAGATCTCCTGATATAGATCTACTAAAGTGCGTCTCCTGAAGTAGGTCCCCTGACGCAGGTGTCATAAAGTGGGCCTCCTGACGCAGGTCCCCAGACGCAGGTCTCCCGATGCAGGTTTCCTAAAGTGGATTCCACAGACGCAGGTCTCCTTTCACAGGTCTCCTACGGCAGTTCCCCTGACACATGTCTCCTGACGCACAACACCTAAAGTGAATCACCTGAAGTGGGTCCCCTGACGCAGGTGATATAAGTTGGGCCTCCTGACGCAGGTCCCATGACGCAGACCTCCTAATGAAGGTTTCCTAAAGTGGATTCGTCTAACGCAGGTGTCATAAAGTGGGCCTCCTGATGTAGCTGCCCTGACACAGGTCTCAAGATGCAGATCTCCTAAACTGCGTTTCCTGAGGTCGGTCCTCTGATGCAGGTTTTTTAAGGTGGGCCTCCTGACGCAGCTCTCTTGTTGCAAATTTCCTAAAGTGGATTCCACTGAGGCGGGTCTCCTGTCTCCTGAGGTAGGTCCCCTGACGCAGGTGTCATAAAGTGGGCCTCCTGACGCAGGTGTCATAAAGTGGGCCTCCTGACACAGGTCCCCTGACGCAGATCTCCTTATGCAGGTTTCCTAAAGTGGATTCCACTGAGTCAGGTGTCCTTTCACAGGTCTCCTAACGCAGCTCCCCTGACAAAGCTCTCCTGACAGAAATCTCTAAAAGTGCGTCTCCTAAGGTGGGCCTCCTGACGCAGGTGTCATATAGTGGGCCTCCTGACGCAGGTCCCCTGAGTCAGGTCTACTGATGCATGTTTCCTAATGTGGATTCCACTGATGCAGATCTCCTTTCACAGCAATCCTAAAGCAGTTCCCCTGACACATGTCTCCTGATATAGATCTCCTGAAGTGCATCTCCAGAAGTAGGTCCGCTGACGAAGGTCTCCTGATGCAGGTTTCCTAATGTGGATTCCACTGATGCAAATCTCCTTTTACAGTACTCCTAAGGCACCTCCCCTGACACATGTATCCCGTAGCAAATCTCCTAAAGTGCGTCCCTGAGGTAGGTCCCCTGACGCAGGTGCCATAAAGTCGGCCTCCTGACGCAGGTCTCCTTTCACAGATCTCCTAAAGCAGCTTCCCTGACACAGGTTTCCTGATATAGATCTCCTAAAGTGCGTCTCCCGAAGTAGGTCCCCTGACGCAGGTGTCATTAAGTGGGCCTCCTGACGCAGGTCCCCTGACGCAGGCCTAGTGAATCATTTTTCTAATGTGGATTCCACTGATGCAGATCTCCTTTTACAGAACACCTAAAGCAGCTCCCATTACACAGGTCTCCTGATATACATCTCCTAAAGTGCGTCTCCTCAAGTACATCCCCTGATGCAGGTTTCCTAATGTGGATTCCACTGTGGCAAGTTTCATAAAGTGGGCCTCCTGGCGCAGCTCCCCTGACACAGGACTCCTGATGCAAGTATCCTAAAGTGCATCTCCTGAGATAGGTCCTCTGATGCAGGTGTTATTATGTGGGACTCCTGACACAATTGTTATAAATTTGGCCTCCTGACGCAGGTCCCCTGACGCAGGTCTCCTGATGCAGGTTTCCTAAAGTGGATTCCACTGAGGCAGGTCTCTTTTCACAGGTCTCCTGAGGCAGCTCTCCTGACACATGTGTCCTGATGCAGATCTCCTAAAGTTTGTCTCCTGAGGTAGGTCCCCTGAAACATGTGTCATAAAGTGGGCCTCCTGACGCAGGTCTCCTGACACAGATCTCTTGATGCAGGTTTTCTAATGTGGATTGTTCTGATGCAGGTCCCCTTTCACAGGTCTCCTAAGGCAGTTCCCCTAACACAGCTCTCCTGTCGGAGATGTCCTAAAGTACGTCTCCTAAGGTAGGTCCCCTGACGCAGGTGTTATAAGGTGGGCCTCCTGACGCAGGTGTCATATAGTGGGCCTCCTGACGCAGGTCCCCTTATACAGGTCTACTGATGCAGGTTTTCTAATGTGGATTTCACTGATGCAGATCTCCTTTCACAGCAATCCTAAAGCAGCTCCCCTGACACAGGTCTCCTGATATAGATCTATTAAAGTGCGTCTCCTGAAGTAGGTCCCCTGACGCAGGTGTCATAAAGTGGGCCTCCTGACGCAGGTCCCCTGACGCAGGACTCCTGATGCAGATTTCCTAAAGTGGATTCCACTGAGGCAGGTCTCCTTTCACAGGTCTCCTCAGGCAGCTCCCCTGACACAGCTCTCCTGATATAGATCTACTAAATTGCGTCTCCTGAAGTAGGTCCCCTGACGCAGGTGTCATAAAGTGGGCCTCCTGACGCAGGTCCCCTGAAGGAGGGCTCCTAAAGTGGATTCCACTGATGGAGTTCTCCTTTCACAACACTCCTAAAGCAGCTTCCCTGACACAGGTCTCCTGATATAGATCTACTATAGTTCGTCTCCTGAAGTAGGTCCCCTGACGCAGGTGTCATAAAGTGGTCCTCCCGAGGCAGGTCCCCTGAAGCAGGTCTCCTGATGCAGGTTTCCTAATGTGGATTCCTTATGATACAGAACTCCTTTCACAGCAATCCTAAAGCAGCTCCCTGACACAGGTCTCCTGATGCAGATCTCCTTTCACAGGTCTCCTAAGGCAGTTCCCCCGACACATCTCCTGACGCAGATCTCCTAAAGTATATATGCTGAGGTAGGTCCTCTGACGCAGGTGTAATAAAATGGGCCTCCTGACGCAGGTCCCCTGATGCAGGTCTTCTGATGCATGTTTCCTAATGTGGATTCTACTGATACAGATCTCCTTTCACAGCAATCCTAAAGTAGCTCCCCTGACACAGGTCTCCTGATATAGATCTACTAAAGTGCATCTCCAGGAGTAGGTCCCCTGAAACAGGTGTCATAAAGTGGGCCTCCTGACGCAGGTCTCCTGACACAGATCTCTTGATGCAGGTTTCCCAATGTGGATTCTTCTGACGCAGGTCCCCTTTCACAGGTCTCCTAAGGCAGCTCCCCTAACGAAGCTCTCCTGACGGAGATAACCTAAAGTGCGTCTCCTAAAAATGGTCCCCTGACGCAGGTGTCGTAAAGTGGGCCTCCTGACGCAGGTCCCCTGATGCAGGCCTCCTGATGCAGGTTTCCTAACCTATATTCCACTGAATCACGTGTCATAAGGTAGGTCCCCTGACGCAGCTCCCCTGACACAGGTCTCCATATGTAGATCTCCTAAAGTGCGTCTCCTGAAGTAGGTCCCTGACGCAGGTGTCATAAAGTGGGCCTTGTGACGAGGGTCCCCTAAAGAGGGCCTCCTGACGCAGGTGTCATATAGTGGGCCTCCTGACGCAGGTCCCCTGATGCAGGTCTACTGATGCATGTTTCCTAATGTGGATTCCTTGTGATACAGAACTCCTTTCACAGCAATCCTAAAGCAGCTCCCCTGACACAGGTCTCCTGATGCAGATTTCCTAAAGTGGATTCCACTGATGCAGATCTCCTTTCACAGGTCTCCTAAAGCAGTTCCCCTGACATGTCTCCTGACGCAGATCTCCTAAAGTATATATCCTGAGGTAGGTCCTCTGACGCAGGTGTCATAAAGTGGGCCTCCTGACGCAGGTCCCCTGATGCAGGTCTACTGATGCATGTTTCCTAATGTGGATTCTACTGATACAGATCTCCTTTCACAGCAATCCTAAAGTAGCTCCCCTGACACAGGTCTCCTGATATAGATCTACTAAAGTGCGTCTCCTGAAGTAGGTCCCTGAAACAGGTGTCATAAAGTGGGCCTCCTGACGCAGGTTTCCTGACACAGATCTCTTGATGCAGGTTTCATAATGTGGATTCTTCTGACGCAGGTCCCCTTTCACAGGTCTCCTAAGGCAGCTCCCCTAACAAAGCTCTCCTGACGGAGATAACCTAAAGTGCGTCTCCTAAAAATGGTCCCCTGACGCAGGTGTCATAAAGTGGGTCTCCTGACGCAGGTCTCCTGATGCAGGTTTCCTAAAGTGCATTCCACGGACACAGGTCTCCTTTTACAGGTCTCCTAAGGCAGTTCCCCTGACACAGCTCTCCTGTCGGAGTTATCCTAAGGTACGTCTCCTAAAGTAGGTCCCCTGACGCAGGTGTTGTAAGGTGGGCCTCCTGACGCAAGTGACATAAAGTGGGCCTCCTGACGCAGGTCACCTGATGCAAGTCTCCCGATGGAGGTTTATTAAATGGATTCCACCGAGGCAGGTGTCCTTTCACAGGTCTCCTAAGGCAGTTCTCCTGACACATGTGTCCTGATGCAGATCTCCTAAAGTTTGTCTTCTGAGGTAGGTCCCCTGACGCAGGTGTAATTAAGTGGGCCTTCTCACAAAGGTCTCCTTTCACTGGTCTCTTAACGCAGGTCCCTGACACAGCTCTCGTGACGGAGATCTCCTAAAGTGCATCTCTTTAAGTATGCAGGTGTCATAAACTGGGTCTCCTGACGCAGGTCCCCTGATTCAGGTCTACTGATGCATGTTTCCTAATGTGGATTCCACTGATGGAGATCTCCTTTCATAGCAATCCTAAAGCAGCTTCCCTGACACAGGTCTCCTGATATAGATCTACTATAGTTCGTCTCCTGAAGTAGGTCCCCTGACGCAGGTGTCATAAAGGGGTCCTAATGACGCAGGTCCCCTGAAGCAGGTCTCCTGATGCAGGTTTCCTAATGTGGATTCCTCTGATGCAGATCTCCTTTCACAGCAATCCTAAAGCAGCTCCCCTGACACAGGTCTCCTGATATGGATCTATTAAAGTGCGTCTCCTGTAGTAGGTCCCCTGACGCAGATGTTATAAGGTGGGCCTCCTGACGCAGGTATCATATAGTGGGCCTCCTGACGCAGGTCCCCTGATGCAGGTCTACTGATGCATGTTTCCTAATGTGGATTCCACTGATACAGATCTCCTTTCACAGCAATCCTAAAGCAGCTCCCCTGACACAGGTCTCCTGATATAGATCTACAAAAGTGCGTCTCCTAAAGTAGGTCCGCTGACGCAGGTGTCATATAGTGGGCCTCCTAAGGCAGTTCCCCTGACGCAGGTCTCCTGATGCAGATTTCCTAAAGGGGATTCCACTGAGGCAGGTCTCCTTTCACAGGTCTCCTCATGCAGCTCCCCTGACACAGGTTCCCTGATATAGATCTACTAAAATGCGTCTTCTAAGACAGGTCCCCTGATGCAGGTGTCATAAAGTGGGCCTCCTGACGCCAGTCCCCTGAAGCAGGTGTCCTTATGCAGGTTTCCTAAAGTGGATTCCACTGATGCAGATCTCCTTTCACAGGTCTCCTAAGGCAGTTCCCCTGACACATGTCTCCTGATGCAGATCTCCTAAAGTAAATCTCCTGAGGTAGGTCCTCTGACGCAGGTGTCATAAAGTGGGCCTCCTAACGCAGGTCCCCTGATACAGGTCTACTGATGCATGTTTGCTAATGTGGATTCCACTGATGGAGATCTCCTTTCACAGCAATCCTAAAGCAGCTTCCCTGACACAGGTCTCCTGATATAGATCTACTATAGTATGCCTCCCGAAGTAGGTCCCCTGACGCAGGTGTAATTAAGTTGGCCTCCTGACGCAGGTCCCCTTAAGCAGGTCTCCTGATGCAGCTCCCCTGACACAGGTCTCCTGATATAGATCTACTAAAGTGCGTCTCCTGGAGTAGGTCCCCTGAAACAGGTGTCATAAAGTGGGCCTCCTGACGCAGGTCTCCTGACACAGATCTCTTGATGCAGGTTTCCTAATGTGGATTCTTCTGACCAGGTCCCCTTTCACAGGTCTCCTAAGGCAGCTCCCCTAACAAAGCTCTCCTCACGGAGATAACCTAAAGTGCGTCTCCTAAAAATGGTCCCCTGACGCAGGTGTCATAAAGTGGGCCTCCTGACGCAGGTCCCCTGATGCATGCCTCCTGATGCAGGTTTCCTAACCTATATTCCACTGAATCAGGTGTCATAAGGTAGGTTCCCTGACACAGCTCCCCTGAAATAGGTCTCCATATATAGATCTCTTAAAGTGCGTCTCCTGAAGTAGGTCCCCTGACGCAGGTGTCATAAAGTGGGCCTTGTGACGAAGGTCCCCTAAAGAGGGCCTCCTGATGCAGGTTTCCTAAAGTGGATTCCAGTGACGCAGGTCTCCTTTTACAGGTTTTTTAAGTAAATTGCCCTAACACAGCTCTCCAGACAGAGTTCTCCTAAAGCAGATCTCCTAAGGTAGGTCCCCTTACGCAGGTTTTATAAGGTGTGCCCCCTGACGCAGGTGTCATAAAGTGGGCCTCCTGACGCAGGTCCCCTGAGACAGGTCTCCTGATGCAGGTTTCCTAATGTGGATTCCACTGATACACATCCCCTTTCACAGCAATCCTAAAGCAGCATCCCTGACACAGGTCACCTGATATAGATCTATTAAAGTGCGTCTCCTGAAGTAGGTCCCCTGACGCAGGTGTCATAAAGTGGGCCTCCGCACGCAGGTCCCCTGAAGCAGGTCTCCTGATGCAGGTTTCCTAATGTGGATTCCACTGATACACATCCCCTTTCACAGCAATCCTAAAGCAGCATCCCTGACACAGGTCACCTGATATAGATCTATTAAAGTGCGTCTCCTGAAGTAGGTCCCCTGACGCAGGTGTCATAAAGTGGGCCTCCGCACGCAGGTCCCCTGATGCAGGTCTACTGATGCATGTTTCCTAATGTGGATTCCACTGATGGAGATCTCCTTTCACAGCAATCCTAAAGCAGATTTCCTGACACAGGTCTCTTGATATAGATCTACTATAGTTCTTCTCCTGAAGTAGTTCCCCTGATGCAGGTGTCATAAAGTGTGCCTCCTGACGCAGGTCATCTGAAGCAGGTCTCCTATTGTAGGTTTCCTAAAGTGGATTCGACTGACGCAGGTCTCCTTTCACAGGTGTCCTAACACAGCTCTCCTGACAAAGCTCTCCTGAAGGAGTTCTCTTAAAGTGCGTCTCCTAAAATAGGTCCCCTGACGCAGGTGTCATAAAGTGGGCCTCCTGACGCTAGTCCCCTGAAGCAGGTCTCCTGATGCAGGTTTCCTAAAGTGGATTCCACTGATTCAGATCTCTTTTCACAGGTCTCCCAAGGCAGTTCCCCTGACACATGTCTCCTGACGCAGATCTCCTAAAGTAAATCTCCTGAGGTAGGTCCTCCGGCGCAGGGGTCATAAGGCTGGCCTCCTGACGCAGGTCCCCTGATGCAGGTCTACTGATGCATGTTTCTTAATGTGGATTCCACTGATGGAGATCTCCTTTCACAGCAATCCTAAAGCAGCCTTCCTGACACAGTTCTCCTGATATAGATCTACTATAGTTCGTCCCCTAAAGCAGGTCTCCTATTGCAGGTTTCTTAAAGTGGTTTCCACTTCGGCAGGTCTCCTTTCATAGGTGTCCAAAGGCAGTTCCCCTGACACAGCTCTCCATACGGAGATCTCTTAAATTGCATCCCCTGAGGTTGGTCCCCTAGCACAGGTGTCGTTTAGTGAGCCTCCTGTTGCAGGTCTCCTATTGCAGGTTTCTTAAAGTGGTTTCCACATCGGCAGGTCTCCTTTCATAGGTCTCCTAAGGCAGCTCCCCTGATACAGCTCTCCTGACGGAGATCTGATGAAGTTCGTCTTCTGAGGTAGGTTCCCAGACACAGGTGTCATAAAGTGGACCTCCGGACGCAGGTCCCCTTACGCAGGTCTCCTGATGCAGGTTTCCTAAAGTGGATTCGACTGTCGCAGGTCTCCTTTCACAGGTCTCCTAACGCAGCTCACCTGATAAAGCTCTCCTGAAGGAGTTCTCTTAAAGTGCGTCTCCTAAGGTAGGTCCCCTGATGCAGGTGTTATAAGGTGGGCCTCCTGACGCAGGTCCCCTGATGCAGGTCTCCTGATGCAGATTTCCTGAAGTGGATTCCACTGAGGCAGGTCTCCTTTCACAGGTCTCCTCAGGCAGCTCCCCAGAGACAGTTCTCCTGACGCAGATCTCCTAAAGTAAATCTCCTGAGGTAGGTCCTCTGATGCAGGTCTACTGATGCATGTTTCCTAATGTGGATTCCACTGGTGGAGATCTCCTTTCACAGCAATCCTAAAGTAGATTTTTTGACACAGGACTCCTGATATAGATCTACTATAGTTCTTCTCCTGAAGTAGGTCCCCTGACGCAGGTGTCATAAAGTGTGCCTCCTGGCGCAGGTCCCCTGAAGCAGGTCTCCTATTGTAGGTTTCCTAAAGTGGTTTCCACTTCGGCAGGTCTCCTTTCATAGGTCTCCCAAGGCAACTCTCCTGACACAGCTCTCCTGATGGAGATCTGATAAAGTTCGTCTTCTGAGGTAGGTTCCCAGACACAGGTGTCATAAAGTGGGCCTCGGGACGCAGGTCCGCTGACGCTGGGCTCCTGATACAGGTTTCCTAAAGTGGATTCGACTGATGCAGGTCTCCTTTCACAGGTCTCCTAACGCAGCTCCCCTGACAAAGCTCTCCTGAAGGAGTTCTCTTAAAGTGCGTCTCCTAAGGTAGGTCCCCTGACGCAGATGTTATAAGGTGGGCCTCCTAACGCAGGTGTCATAAAGTGGGCCTCCTGACGCAGGTCCCCCGACGCAGGTCTCATGATTCAGGTTTACGAAAGTGTATTCCACTGACGCTGGTCTCCTTTCACAGGTCGACTAAGTCAGCTCCCCTGCCACATGTCTTCAAACGCGGATCTCCAAACGTGGGTCTCCTGAGGTAAGTCCCCTGACACTGGTGTCATAAAGTGGACCTCCTGACGCAGGTCCCCCAAAGCAGGTCTCCTGATGCAGGTTTCCCAAAGTGGATTCCACTGCCTAAGTTCTCCTTTCACAGCAATCCTAAAGCAGCTCCCCTGACACAGGTCTCCTGATATAGATCTATTAAAGTGCGTCTCCTGAAGTAGGTCCCCTGACGCAGGTGTCATAAAGTGGGCCTCCTGACGCAGGTCCCCTGACGTAGGACTCCTGATGCAGATTTCCTAAAGTGGATTCCACTAAGGCAGGTCTCCTTTCACAGGTCTCCTCAGGCAGCTCCCCTGACACAGCTCTCCTGATATAGATCTACTAAATTGCGTCTCCTGAAGTAGGTCCCCTGACGCAGGTGTCATAAAGTGGGCCTCCTGACGCAGGTCCCCTGAAGGAGGTCTCCTGATTCAGGTTTCCAAAGTGGATTCCACTGCGTCAGTTCTCCTTTCACAGGTGTCCAAAGGCAGTTCCCCTGACACAGCTCTCCATACGAGATCTCTTAAATTGCATCCCCTGAGTTGGTCCCTGGCACAGGTGTCATTTAGTGAGCCTCCTGTTGCAGGTCTCCTATTGCAGGTTTCCTAAAGTGGTTTTCACTTCGGCAGGTCTCCTTTCATAGGTCTCCTAAGGCAGCTCCCCTGACACAGCTCTCCTGACGGAGATCTGATAAAGTTCGACTTCTGAGGTAGGTTCCCAGACACAGGTGTCATAAAGTGGACCTCCTGACGCAGGTCTCCTGATGCAGGTTTCCTAAAGTGGATTCAACTGACGCAGGTCTCCTTTCACAGGTCTCCTAACGCAGCTCCCATGATAAAGCTCTCCTGAAGGAGTTCTCTTAAAGTGTGTCTCCTAAGTTATGTCCCTGACGCAGATGTTATAAGGTGGGCCTCCTGACGCAGGTATCATATAGTGGGCCTCCTGACGCAGGTCCCCTGATGCAGGTCTACTGATGCACGTTTCCTAATGTGGATTCCACTGATACAGATCTCCTTTCACAGCAATCCTAAAGCAGCTCCCCTGACACAGGTCTCCTGATATAGATCTACTAAAGTGCGTCTCCTGAAGTAGGTCCGCTGACGCAGGTGTCATATAGTGGGCCTCCTAAGCAGTTCCCCTGACCAGGTCTCCTGATGCAGATTTCCTAAAGTGGATTCCACTGAGGCAGGTCTCCTTTCACAGGTCTCCTCAGGCAGCTCCCCTGACACAGCTCTCCTGATATAGATCTACTAAATTGCGTCTCCTGAAGTAGGTCCCCTGACGCAGGTGTCATAAAGTGGGCCTCCTGACGCTAGTCCCCTGAAGCAGGTCTCCTTATGCAGGTTTCCTAAAGTGGATTCCACTGATGCAGATCTCCTTTCACAGGTCTCCTAAGGCAGTTCCCCTGACAGATGTCTCCTGATGCAGATCTCCTAAAGTAAAATCTCCTGAGGTAGGTCCTCTGATGCAGGTGTCATAAATTGGGCCTCCTAACGCAGGTCCCCTGATACAGGTCTACTGATGCATGTTTGCTAATGTGGATTCCACTGATGGAGATCTCCTTTCACAGCAATCCTAAAGCAGCTTCTCTGACACAGGTCTCGTGATATAGATCTACTATAGTATGTCTCCCGAAGTAGGTCCCCTGACGCAGGTGTAATTAAGTTGGCCTCCTGACGCAGGTCCCCTGACGCAAGTCTCCCGATGCAGGTTTATTAAATGGATTTCACTGAGGCAGGTCTCCTTTCACAGGTCTCCTAAGGCAGCTCTCCTGACACATGTGTCCTGATGCAGATCTCCTAAAGTTTGTCTTCTGAGGTAGGTCCCCTGACGCAGGTGTAATTAAGTGGGCCTCCTCACAAAGGTCTCCTTTCACAGGTGTGCTGATTCAGGTTTCCTAAAGATGATTCCACTGACGCAGGTCTCCTTTCACAGGTCTCTTAACGCAGGTCCATGACACAGCTCTCGTGACGGAGATCTCCTAAAGTGCATCTCTTTAAGTATGCAGGTGTCATTAAAGTGGGTCTCCTGACGCAGGTCTCCTGATGCAGGTTTTCTAAAGTGCAATCCACGTTCACAGGTCTCCTTTTACAGGTCTCCTAACGCAGCTTCCCCTGACAAAGCTCTCCTGAAGGAGTTCTCTTAAAGTGTGTCTCCTAAGTTATGTCCCTTGACGCAGATGTTATAAGGTGGGCCTCCTGACGCAGGTATCATATAGTGGGCCTCCTGACGCAGGTCCCCTTATACAGGTCTACTGATGCAGGTTTCCTAATGTGGATTCAACTGATGCAGATCTCCTTTCACAGCATTCCTACAGCAGCTCCCTGACACAGGTCTCCTGATATAGATCTATTAAAGTGCGTCTCCTGAAGTAGGTCCCCTGACGCAGGTGTCATAAAGTGGGCCTCCTGACGCAGGTCCCCTGACGCAGGACTCCTGATGCAGATTTCCTAAAGTGGATTCCACTGAGGAAGGTCTCCTTTCACAGGTCTCCTCAGGCAGCTCCCCTGACACAGCCCTCCTGATATAGATCTACTAAATTGCGTCTCCTGAAGTAGGTCCCCTGACGCAGGTGTCATAAAGTGGGCCTCCTGACGCTAGTCCCCTGAAGCAGGTCTCCTTATGCAGGTTTCCTAAAGTGGATTCCACTGATGCAGATCTCCTTTCACAGGTCTCCTAAGGCAGTTCCCCTGACACATGTCTCCTGATGCAGATCTCCTAAAGTAAATCTCCTGAGGTAGGTCCTCTGACGCAGGTGTCATAAAGTGGGCCTCCTAACGCAGGTCCCCTGATACAGGTCTACTGATGCATGTTTGCTAATGTGGATTCCACTGATGGAGATCTCCTTTCACAGCAATCCTAAAGCAGCTTCCCTGACACAGGTCTCTGATTTCGATCTACTATAGTATGTCTCCCGAAGTAGTTCCCCTGACGCAGGTGTTATAAGGTGGGCCTCCTGACGCAGGTGTCATATAGTGGGCCTCCTGACGCAGGTCCCCTGATGCAGGTCTACTGATGCATGTTTCCTAATGTGGATTCCTTGTGATACAGAACTCCTTTCACAGCAATCCTAAAGCAGCTCCCCTGACACAGGTCTCCTGATGCAGATTTCCTAAAGTGGATTCCACTGATGCAGATCTCCTTTCACAGGTCTCCTAAAGCAGTTCCCCTGACATGTCTCCTGACGCAGATCTCCTAAAGTATATATCCTGAGGTAGGTCCTCTGACGCAGGTGTCATAAAGTGGGCCTCCTGACGCAGGTCCCCTGATGCAGGTCTACTGATGCATGTTTCCTAATGTGGATTCTACTGATACAGATCTCCTTTCACAGCAATCCTAAAGTAGCTCCCCTGACACAGGTCTCCTGATATAGATCTACTAAAGTGCGTCTCCTGAAGTAGGTCCCCTGAAACAGGTGTCATAAAGTGGGCCTCCTGACATAGGTCTCCTGACACACATCTCTTGATGCAGGTTTCCTAATGTGGATTCTTCTGACGCAGGTCACCTTTCACAGGTCTCCTAAGGCAGCTCCCCTAACAAAGGTCTCCTGACGGAGATAACCTAAAGTGCGTCTCCTAAAAATGGTCCCCTGACGCAGGTGTCGTAAAGTGGGCCTCCTGACGCAGGTCCCCTGATGCAGGCCTCCTGATGCAGGTTTCCTAACCTATATTCCACTGAATCACGTGTCATAAGGTAGGTCCCCTGACGCAGCTCCCCTGACACAGGTCTCCATATATAGATCTCCTAAAGTGCGTCTCCTGAAGTAGGTCCCCTGACGCAGGTGTCATAAAGTGGGCCTTGTGAAGAAGGTCCCCTAAAGAGGGCCTCCTGACGCAGGTGTCATAAAGTGGGCCTCCTGATGCAGGTCCCTGAGACAGGTCTACTGATGCATGTTTCCTAATGTTTATTCCGCTGATGCAGATCTCCTTTCACAAGACTTCTTAAGCAGCTCCCCTGACACAGGTCTCCTGATAAAGATCTCCTAAAGTGCATCTCCAGAAGTAGGTCCCCTGGCTCAGGTGTCATAAAGTGGGCCTCCTGATGCAGGTGTCATAAAGTGGGTCTCCTGACGCAGGTCTCCTGATGCAGGTTTCCTAAAGTGCATTCGACGGACACAGGTCTCCTTTTACAGGTCTCCTAAGGCAGTTCCCCTGACACAGCTCTCCTGTCGGAGTTATCCTAAGGTACGTCTCCTAAAGTAGGTCCCCTGACGCAGGTGTTGTAAGGTGGGCCTCCTGACGCAAGTGACATAAAGTGGGCCTCCTGACGCAGGTCACCTGATGCAAGTCTCCCGATGGAGGTTTAATAAATGGATTCCACCGAGGCAGGTGTCCTTTCACAGGTCTCCTAAGGCAGTTCTCCTGACACATGTGTCCTGATGCAGATCTCCTAAAGTTTGTCTTCTGAGGTAGGTCCCCTGACGCAGGTGTAATTAAGTGGGCCTCCTCACAAAGGTCTCCTTTCACTGGTCTCTTAACGCAGGTCCCTGACACAGCTCTCGTGACGGAGATCTCCTAAAGTGCATCTCTTTAAGTATGCAGGTGTCATAAAGTGGGTCTCCTGACGCAGGTCCCCTGATTCAGGTCTACTGATGCATGTTTCCTAATGTGGATTCAACTGATGCAGATCTCCTTTCACAGCAATCCTACAGCAGCTCCCCTGACACAGGTCTCCTGATATAGATCTATTAAAGTGCGTCTCCTGAAGTAGGTCCCCTGACGCAGGTGTCATAAAGTGGGCCTCCTGACGCAGGTCCCCTGACGCAGGACTCCTGATGCAGATTTCCTAAAGTGGATTCCACTGAGGCAGGTCTCCTTTCACAGGTCTCCTCAGGCAGCTCCCCTGACACAGCCCTCCTGATATAGATCTACTAAATTGCGTCTCCTGAAGTAGGTCCCCTGACGCAGGTGTCATAAAGTGGGCCTCCTGACGCTAGTCCCCTGAAGCAGGTCTCCTTATGCAGGTTTCCTAAAGTGGATTCCACTGATGCAGATCTCCTTTCACAGGTCTCCTAAGGCAGTTCCCCTGACACATGTCTCCTGATGCAGATCTCCTAAAGTAAATCTCCTGAGGTAGGTCCTCTGACGCAGGTGTCATAAAGTGGGCCTCCTAACGCAGGTCCCCTGATACAGGTCTACTGATGCATGTTTGCTAATGTGGATTCCACTGATGGAGATCTCCTTTCACAGCAATCCTAAAGCAGCTTCCCTGACACAGGTCTCTTGATATAGATCTACTATAGTATGTCTCCCGAAGTAGGTCCCCTGACGCAGGTGTTATAAGGTGGGCCTCCTAACGCAGGTGTCATATAGTGGGCCTCCTGACGCAGGTCCCCTGATGCAGGTCTACTGATGCATGTTTCCTAATGTGGATTCCTTGTGATACAGAACTCCTTTCACAGCAATCCTAAAGCAGCTCCCCTGACACAGGTCTCCTGATGCAGATTTCCTAAAGTGGATTCCACTGATGCAGATCTCCTTTCACAGGTCTCCTAAAGCAGTTCCCCTGACATGTCTCCTGACGCAGATCTCCTAAAGTATATATCCTGAGGTAGGTCCTCTGACGCAGGTGTCATAAAGTGGGCCTCCTGACGCAGGTCCCCTGATGCAGGTCTACTGATGCATGTTTCCTAATGTGGATTCTACTGATACAGATCTCCTTTCACAGCAATCCTAAAGTAGCTCCCCTGACACAGGTCTCCTGATATAGATCTACTAAAGTGCGTCTCCTGAAGTAGGTCCCCTGAAACAGGTGTCATAAAGTGGGCCTCCTGACGCAGGTCTCCTGACACAGATCTCTTGATGCAGGTTTCCTAATGTGGATTCTTCTGACGCAGGTCACCTTTCACAGGTCTCCTAAGGCAGCTCCCCTAACAAAGGTCTCCTGACGGAGATAACCTAAAGTGCGTCTCCTAAAAATGGTCCCCTGACGCAGGTGTCGTAAAGTGGGCCTCCTGACGCAGGTCCCCTGATGCAGGCCTCCTGATGCAGGTTTCCTAACCTATATTCCACTGAATCACGTGTCATAAGGTAGGTCCCCTGACGCAGCTCCCATGACACAGGTCTCCATATATAGATCTCCTAAAGTGCGTCTCCTGAAGTAGGTCCCCTGACGCAGGTGTCATAAAGTGGGCCTTGTGAAGAAGGTCCCCTAAAGAGGGCCTCCTGACGCAGGTGTCATAAAGTGGGCCTCCTGATGCAGGTCCCCTGAGACAGGTCTACTGATGCATGTTTCCTAATGTTTATTCCGCTGATGCAGATCTCCTTTCACAAGACTTCTTAAGCAGCTCCCCTGACACAGGTCTCCTGATAAAGATCTCCTAAAGTGCATCTCCAGAAGTAGGTCCCCTGGCTCAGGTGTCATAAAGTGGGCCTCCTGATGCAGGTGTCATAAAGTGGGTCTCCTGACGCAGGTCTCCTGATGCAGGTTTCCTGAAGTGCATTCCACGGACACAGGTCTCCTTTTACAGGTCTCCTAAGGCAGTTCCCCTGACACAGCTCTCCTGTCGGAGTTATCCTAAGGTACGTCTCCTAAAGTAGGTCCCCTGACGCAGGTGTTGTAAGGTGGGCCTCCTGACGCAAGTGACATAAAGTGGGCCTCCTGACGCAGGTCACCTGATGCAAGTCTCCCGATGGAGGTTTATTAAATGGATTCCACCGAGGCAGGTGTCCTTTCACAGGTCTCCTAAGGCAGTTCTCCTGACATATGTGTCCTGATGCAGATCTCCTAAAGTTTGTCTTCTGAGGTAGGTCCCCTGACGCAGGTGTAATTAAGTGGGCCTCCTCACAAAGGTCTCCTTTCACTGGTCTCTTAACGCAGGTCCCTGACACAGCTCTCGTGACGGAGATCTCCTAAAGTGCATCTCTTTAAGTATGCAGGTGTCATAAAGTGGGTCTCCTGACGCAGGTCCCCTGATTCAGGTCTACTGATGCATGTTTCCTAATGTGGATTCCACTGATGGAGATCTCCTTTCATAGCAATCCTAAAGCAGATTTCCTGACACAGGTCTCCTGATATAGATCTCTTAAAGTGCCTCTCCTGAAGTAGGTCCCCTGACGCAGGTGTCATAAAGTGGGCCTCCTGACGCAGGTCCCCTGACGCAGGTCTCCTGATGCAGATTTCCTAAAGTGGATTCCACTGATGGAGATCTCCTTTCACGGCAGTCCTAAAGCAGCTTCCCTGACACATGTCTCCTGATATAGATCTACTATAGTTCGTCTCCTGAAGTAGGTCCCCTGACGCAGGTGTCATAAAGTGGGCCTCCTGACGCAGGTCCCCCGAAGGAGGTCTCCTGATATAGGATTCCTAAAGTGGATTCTACTGATTGAGATCTCCTTTCACAGCAATCTAAAGCAGCTTCCCTGACACAGGTCTCCTGATATAGATCTACTATAGTTCTTCTCCTGAAGTAGTTCCCCTGATGCAGGTGTCATAAAGTGTGCCTCCTGACGGAGGTCATCTGAAGCAGGTCTCCTATTGTAGGTTTCCTAAAGTGGTTTCCACTTTTGCAGGTCTCCTTTCATAGGTCTCTTAAGGCAGCTCTCCTGACACAGCTCTCCTGACGGAGATCTGATAAAGTTCGTCTTCTGAGGTAGGTTCCCAGACACAGGTGTCATAAAGTGGGCCTCGGGACGCAGGTCCGCTGATGCTGGTCTCCAGATGCAGGTTTCCTAAAGTGGATTCGACTGACGCAGGTCTCCTTTCACAGGTCTCCTAATGCAGCTCTCCTGACAAAGCTCTCCTGAAGGAGTTCTCTTAAAGTGCGTCTCCTAAGATAGGTCCCCTGACGCAGGTGTCACAAAGTGGGCCTGCTGACGCTAGTCCCCTGAAGCAGGTCTCCTGATGCAGGTTTCCTAAAGTGGATTCCATGACACAGGTCTCCTGATATAGATCTACTATAGTTCGTCTCCTGAAGTAGGTCCCCTGACGCAGGTGTCATAAAGTGGTCCTCCAGAAGCAGGTCCCCTGAAGCAGGTCTCCTGATGCAGGTTTCCTAATGTGGATTCCACTGATACACATCCCCTTTCACAGCAATCCTAAAGCAGCATCCCTGACACAGGTCTGTTGATATAGATCTATTATAGTGCGTCTCCTGAAGTAGGTCCCCTGACGCAGGTGTCATAAAGTGGGCCTCCGGACGCAGGTCCCCTGATGCAGGTCTACTGATGCAGATTTCCTAAAGTGGATTCCACTGAGGCAGGTCTCCTTTTACAGGTTTCCTCAGGCAGCTCCCCTGACACATGTCTCCTAATATAGATCTACTAAATTGCATCTCCTGAAGTAGGTCCCCTGACGCAGGTGTCATGTAGTGGGCCTCCTGACGCAGGTCCCTTGATGCAGGTCTACTGATGCATGTTTCCTAATGTGGATTCCACTGATACAGATCTCCTTTCACAGCAATCTTAAAGCAGCGCCCTCGACACAGGTCATCTGTTATAGATCTACTAAAGTGCGTCTCCTGAAGTAGGTCCCCTGACGCAGGTGTCATAAAGTGGGCCTCCCGACGCAGGTCCCCTGACGCAGGTCTCCTGATGCAGATTTCTTAAAGTGGACTCCACAACGCAGGTCTCCTTTTACATGTCTCCTAACGCAGCTCCCCTGCAAAAGCTCTCCTGAAGGAGATCTCTTAAAGTGCGTCTCCTAAGATAGGTCCCCTGACGCAGTAGTCATAAAGTGGGCCTCTTGACGTAGGTCCCCTGACGCAGGTCTCCTGATGCAGATTTCCTAAAGTGGATTCCACTAATGCAGATCTCCTTTCACAGGTCTCCTTAGGCAGTTCCCCTGACACATGTTTCCTGACGCAGATCTCCTAAAGTAAATCTCCTGAGGTAGGTCCTATGACGCAGGTGTCAAAGTGGGCCTCCTGACGCAGGCCTCCTGAAGCAGGCCTCCTGATGCAGGTTTCCTAAAGTGGATTCCACTGACACAGGTGTCCTTTCACAGGTTTATTAAGTCAATTGCCCAAACACAGCTCTCCAGACAGAGTTCTCCTAAAAGAGATCTCCTGAGGTAGGTCCCTTTACGCAGATGTTATAAGGTGGGCCTCCTGACGCAGGTGTCATATAGTGGGCCTTCTGACGCAGGTCCCCTGATGCAGGTCTACTGATGCATGTTTCCTAATGTGGATTCCACTGATACAGATCTCCTTTTACAGCAATCCTAAAGCAGCTCCCCTGACACAGGTCTCCTGATATAGATCTACTAAACTGAGTCTCCTGAAGTAGGTCCCCTGACGCAGGTGTCATAAAGTGGGCCTCCTGACGCAGGTCTCCTGATGCAGATTTCCTAAAGTGGATTCCACTGATGGAGATCTCCTTTCACAGCAGTCCTAAAGCAGCTTCCCTGACACACGTCTCCTGATATAGATCTACTATAGTTCATCTCCTGAAGTAGGTGCCCTGACGCAGGTGTCATAAAGTGGGCCTCCTGACGCAGGTCCCCTGAAGGAGGTCTCCTGATATAGGTTTCCTAAAGTGGATTCCAGTGATGGAGATCTCCTTTCACAGCAATCCTAAAGCAGCTTCCCTGACACACGTCTCCTGATATAGATCTACTATAGTTCGTCTCCTGAAGTAGGTCCCCTGACGCAGGTGTCATATAGTGGGCCTCCTGACGCAGGTCCCTTGATGCAGGTCCACTGATGCATGTTTCCTAATGTGGATTCCACTGATACAGATCTCCTTTCACAGCAATCCTAAAGCAGCTCCCCTGACACAGGTCTCCTGTTATAGCTCTACTAAAGTGCGTCTCCTGAAGTAGGTCCCCTGATGCAGGTGGCATAAAGTGGGCCTCCCGACGCAGGTCCCCTGACGCAGGTCTCCTGATGCAGATTTCTTAAAGTGGATTCCACTGACGCAGGTCTCCTTTCACATGTCTCCTAACCCGGCCCCCCTGCAAAAGCTCTCCTGAAGGAGATCTCTTAAAGTGCGTCTCCTAAGATAGGTCCCCTGACGCAGGTGTCATAAAGTGGGCCTCCTGACGTAGGTCCCCTGACGCAGGTCTCCTGATGCAGATTTCCTAAAGTGGATTCCACTAATGCAGATCTCCTTTCACAGGTCTCCTAAGGCAGTTCCCCTGACACATGTTTCCTGACGCAGATCTCCTAAAGTAAATCTCCTGAGGTAGGTCCTCTGACGCATGTGTCAAAGTGGGCCTCCTGACGCAGGTCCCCTGATGCAGGCCTCCTGATGCAGGTTTCCTAAAGTGGATTCCAGTGACACAGGTGTCCTTTCACAGGTTTATTAAGTCAATTGCCCTAACACAGCTCTCCAGACAGAGTTCTCCTAAAAGAGATCTCCTAAGGTAGGTCCCCGTACGCAGGTTTTATAAGGTGGGCCTCCTGACGCAGGTGTCATATAGTGGGCCTTCTGACGCAGGTCCCCTGATGCAGGTCTACTGATGCATGTTTCCTAATGTGGATTCCACTGATACAGATCTCCTTTTACAGCAATCCTAAAGCAGCTCCCCTGACACAGGTCTCCTGATATAGATCTACTAAACTGCGTCTCCTGAGGTAGGTCCCCCGACGCAGGTGTCATAAAGTGGGCCTCCTGACGCAGGTCCCCTGACGCAGGTCTCCTGATGCAGATTTACTAAAGTGGATTCCACTGATGGAGATCTCCTTTCACAGCAGTCCTAAAGCAGCTTCCCTGACACACGTCTCCTGATATAGATCTACTATAATTCGTCTCCTGAAGTAGGTGCCCTGACGCAGGTGTCATAAAGTGGGCCTCCTGACGCAGGTCCCCTGACGCAGGTCTCCTGATATAGGTTTCCTAAAGTGGATTCCACTGATGGAGATCTCCTTTCACAGCAGTCCTAAAGCAGCTTCCCTGACACACGTCTCCTGATATAGATCTACTATAATTCGTCTCCTGAAGTAGGTGCCCTGACGCAGGTGTCATAAAGTGGGCCTCCTGACGCAGGTCCCCTGACGCAGGTCTCCTGATATAGGTTTCCTAAAGTGGATTCCACTGATGGAGATCTCCTTTCACAGCAATCCTAAAGCAGCTTCCCTGACACACGTCTCCTGATATAGATCTACTATAGTTCGTCTCCTGAAGTAGGTCCCCTGACGCAGGTGTCATAAAGTGGTCCTCCTGACGCAGGTCCCCTGAAGCAGGTCTCCTGATGCAGGTATCCTAAAGTTGATTACACTGACGCCGGTCTCCTTTCACAGGTATCCTAAGGCAGTTCCCATGACAGAGCTCTCCTGATAGAGATCTCCTAAAGTGCGTCTCCTGAAGTCGGTCCCCTGACGCAGGTGTCAAAAGTGGGCTTCCTGACGCAGGTGTCATAAAGTGGATCTCCTGTCGCAGGTGATATAAGTTGGGCCTCCTGACGCAGGTCCCCTGACGCAGACCTCCTGATGCAGGTTTCCTAAAGTGGATTCGTCTAACGCAGGTTTTTTAAAGTGGGCCTCCTGATGCAGCTGCCCTGACACAGGTCTCAAGATGCAGATCTCCTAATCTGCGTCTCCTGAGGTCGGTCCTCTGATGCAACTGTTTTAAGGTGGGCCTCCTGACGCAACTCTCCTGATGCAAATTTCATGAAGTGGATTCCACTGACGCAGGTCTCCTTTCACAGGTCTCTTAACGCAGCTCCCCTGACAAGGCTCTTCTGACGAAGATCTCTTAAAGTGCATCTCATGAGGTAAGTCCCCTGACGCAGGTGTTATAATGTGGGCCACCTGACACAGGTCTCCTGACGCCGGTCCCCTAATGCAGGTTTCCTAAAGTAGATTCGACTGACGCAGGTCTCCTTTCACAGGTCTCCTAACGCAGCTCCCCTGAAAAAGCTCTCCTGAAGGAGTTCACTTAAAGTGCGTCTCCTAAGGTAGGTCCCCTGACGCAGGTGTTATAAGGTGGGCCTCCTGACGCAGGTGTCATATAGTGGGCCTCCTGACGCAGGTCACCTGGCGCAGGTCTCCTTTCACAGGTCTCTTAACGCAGCTCCCCTGACAAGGCTCTTCTGACGAAGATCTCTTAAAGTGCATCTCATGAGGTAAGTCCCCTGACGCAGGTGTTATAATGTGGGCCACCTGACACAGGTCTCCTGACGCCGGTCCCCTAATGCAGGTTTCCTAAAGTAGATTCGACTGACGCAGGTCTCCTTTCACAGGTCTCCTAACGCAGCTCCCCTGATAAAGCTCTCCTGAAGGAGTTCACTTAAAGTGCGTCTCCTAAGGTAGGTCCCCTGACGCAGGTGTTATAAGGTGGGCCTCCTGACGCAGGTGTCATATAGTGGGCCTCCTGACGCAGGTCACCTGGCGCAGGTCCCCTGACGCAGGCCTAGTGAATCATTTTTCTAATGTGGATTCCACTGATGCAGATCTCCTTTTACAGAAAAACCTAAAGCAGCTCCCCTTACACAGGTCTCCTGATATACATCTCCTAAAGTGCGTCTCCTCAAGTACATCCCCTGATGCAGGTTTCCTAATGTGGATTCCACTGTGGCAAGTTTCATAAAGTGGGCCTCCTGGCGCAGCTCCCCTGACACAGGACTCCTGATGCAAGTATCCTAAAGTGCATCTCCTGAGATAGGTCCTCTGACGCAGGTGTTATTATGTGGGACTCCTGACACAATTGTTATAAATTTGGCCTCCTGACGCAGGTCCCCTGACGCAGGTCTCCTGATGCAGGTTTCCTAAAGTGGATTCCACTGAGGCAGGTCTCTTTTCACAGGTCTCCTGAGGCAGCTCTCCTGACACATGTGTCCTGATGCAGATCTCCTAAAGTTTGTCTTCTGAGGTAGGTCCCCTGAAACATGTGTCATAAAGTGGGCCTCCTGACGCAGGTCTCCTGACACAGATCTCTTGATGCAGGTTTTCTAATGTGGATTGTTCTGATGCAGGTCCCCTTTCACAGGTCTCCTAAGGCAGTTCCCCTAACACAGCTCTCCTGACGGAGGTATCCTAAAGTACGTCTCCTAAGGTAGGTCCCCTGAAGCAGGTGTTGTAAGGTGGGCCTCCTGACGCAGGTGACATAAAGTGGGCCTCCTGACGCAGGTCCCCTGACGCAGGTCTCCTAATGCAGGTTTCCTAAAGTGGATTCCACTGATGCAGATCTCCTTTCACAGGTCTCCTAAGGCAGTTCCCCTGACACATGTTTCCTGAGGCAGATCTCCTAAAGTAAATCTCCTGAGGTAGGTCCTCTGACGCAGGTGTCATAAAGTGGGCCTCCTGACGCAGGTCCCCTGATGCAGGTCTATGGATGCATGTTTCCTAAAGTGGATTCCACTGACGCAGGTCTCCTTTCACAGGTCTCCTAACGCAGCTCCCCTGCAAAAGCTCTCCTGAAGGAGATCTCTTAAAGTGCTTCTCCTAAGATAGGTCCCCTGACGCAGGTGTCATAAAGTGGGCCTCCTGACGCAGGTCCCCTGACGCAGGTCTCCTGATGCAGATTTCCTAAGGTGGATTCCACTGAGGCAGGTCTCCTTTCACAGGTCTCCTCAGGCAGCTCCCCTGACACAGGTCTCCTGACGCAGATCTCCTAAAGTAAATCTCCTGAGGTAGGTCCTCTGACGCAGGTGTCAAAGTGGGCCTCCTGACGCAGGCCTCCTGAAGCAGGCCTCCTGATGCAGGTTTCCTAAAGTGGATTCCATGACACAGGTCTCCTGATATAGATCTACTATAGTTCGTCTCCTGAAGTAGGTTCCCTAAAGCAGGTGTCATAAAGTGGTCCTCCAGAAGCAGGTCCCCTGAAGCAGGTCTCCTGATGCAGGTTTCCTAATGTGGATTCCACTGATACACATCCCCTTTCACAGCAATCCTAAAGCAGCATCCCTGACACAGGTCTCCTGATATAGATCTATTATAGTGCGTCTCCTGAAGTAGGTCCCCTGACGCAGGTGTCATAAAGTGTGCCACCTGACGCAGGTCATCTGAAGCAGGTCTCCTATTGTTGGTTTCCTAAAGTGGTTTCCACTTAGGCAGGTCTCCTTTCATAGGTCTCTTAAGGCAGCTTTCCTGACACAGCTCTCCTGACGGAGATCTGATAAAGTTCGTCTTCTGAGGTAGGTTCCCAGACACATGTGTCATAAAGTGGGCCTCGGGACGCAGGTCCGCTGACGCTGGTCTCCAGATGCAGGTTTCCTAAAGTGGATTCGACTGACGCAGGTCTCCTTTCACAGGTCTCCTAACGCAGCTCTCCTGACAAAGCTCTCCTGAAGGAGTTCTCTTAAAGTGCGTCTCCTAAGATAGGTCCCCTGACGCAGGTGTCATAAAGTGGGCCTCCTGACGCTAGTCCCCTGAAGCAGGTCTCCTGATGCAGGTTTCCTAAAGTGGATTCCACTGATGCAGATCTCTTTTCACAGGTCTCCCAAGGCAGTTCCCCTGACACATGTCTCCTGACGCAGATTTCCTAAAGTAAATCTCCTGAGGTAGGTCCCCTGACGCAGGTGTTATAAAGTGGGCCTTGTGACGAAGGTCCCCTAAAGAGGGCCTCCTGATGCAGGTTTCCTAAAGTGGATTCCACTGACACAGGTCTCCTTTCACAGGTTTATTAAGTCAATTGCCCTAACACAGCTCTCCAGACAGACTTTAGTTCTCCTAAAGTAGATCTCCTAAGGTAGATCCCCGTACGCAGGTTTTATAAGGTGTACCTCCTTACGCAGTTGTCATTAAGTGGGCCTCCTGACGTAGGTCCCCTGAGACAGGTCTACTGATGCATGTTTCCTAATGTTTATTCCGCTGATGCAGATCTCCTTTCACAGAACTCCTTAAGCAGCTCCCCTGACACAGGTGTCCTGAAGGAGATCTCTTAAAGTGCGTTTCCTAAGATAGGTCCCCTGATGCAGGTGTCATAAAGTGGGCCTCCTGACGCTAGTCTCCTGATGCAGGTTTCCTAAAGTGGATTCCACTGACGCAGGTCTCCTTTCACAGGTCTCCTAACGCAGCTCCCCTGCGAAAGCTCTCCTGAAGGAGATCTCTTAAAGTGCTTCTCCTAAGATAAGTCCCCTGACGCAGGTGTCATAAAGTGGGCCTCCTGACGCAGGTCCCCTGACGCAGGTCTCCTGATGCAGATTTCCTAAAGTGAATTCCACTGAGGCAGGTCTCCTTTCAAAGGTCTCCTCAGGCAGCTCCCCTGACACAGGTCTCCTGACGCAGATCTCCTAAAGTAAATCTCCTGAGGTAGGTCCTCTGACGCAGGTGTCATAAAGTGGTCCTCCAGAAGCAGGTCCCCTGAAGCAGGTCTCCTGATGCAGGTTTCCTAATGTGGATTCCACTGATGGAGATATCCTTTCACAGCAATCCTAAAGCAGATTTCCTAACACAGGTCTCTTGATATAGATCTACTATAGTTCTTCTCCTGAAGTAGTTCCCCTGATGCAGGTGTCATAAAGTGTGCCTCCTGACGGAGGTCATCTGAAGCAGGTCTCCTATTGTAGGTTTCCTAAAGTGGTTTCCACTACGGAAGGTCTCCTTTCATAGGTCTCTTAAGGCAGCTCTCCTGACACAGCTCTCCTGACGGAGATCTGATAAAGTTCGTCTTCTGAGGTAGGTTCCCAGACACGTGTCATAAAGTGGGCCTCGGGACGCAGGTCCGCTGACGCTGGTCTCCAGATGCAGGTTTCCTAAGTGGATTCGACTGACGCAGGTCTCCTTTCACAGGTCTCCCAAGGCAGTTCCCCTGACACATGTCTCCTGACGCAGATTTCCTAAAGTAAATCTCCTGAGGTAGGTCCTCCGGCGCAGGTGTCATAAGGCTGGCCTCCTGACGCAGGTCCCCTGATGCAGGTCTACTGATGCATGTTTCTTAATGTGGATTCCACTGATGGAGATCTCCTTTCACAGCAATCCTAAAGCAGCTTACCTGACACAGGTCTCCTGATATAGATCTACTATAATTCGTCTCCTGAAGTAGGTCCCCTGACGCAGGTGTCATAAAGTGTGCCTCCTGACGCAGGTCCCCTGAAGCAGGTCTCCTATTGCAGGTTTCTTAAAGGGGTTTCCACTTCGGCAGGTCTCCTTTCATAGGTCTCCTAAGGCAGCTCTCCTGACACAGCTCTTCTGATGGAGATCTGATAACGTTCGTCTCCTGAAGTAGGTCCCGTGATGCAGGTGTCATAAAGTGGTACCCGTGACGCAGGTCCCCTGATGCAGGCCTCCTGATGCAGATCTCCTAAAATGCGTCTCCTGAGGTAGGTCCCCTGTCGCAGGTGTCATAAAGTGGGCCTCATGACGCAGGTCCCCTGACGCAGGTCTCCATATATAGATCTCCTAAAGTGCGTCTCCTGAAGTAGGTCCCCTGACGCAGGTGTCATAAAGTGGGCCTTGTGACGAAGGTCCCCTAAAGAGGGCCTCCTGATGCAGGTTTCCTAAAGTGGATTCCACTGAGGCAGGTCTCCTTTCACAGGTCTCCTCAGGCAGCTCCCCTGACACAGGTCTCCTGATATAGATCTACTAAACTGCGTCTCCTGAAGTAGGTCCCCTGACGCAGGTGTCATAAAGTGGGCCTCCTGACGCAGGTCCCCTGACGCAGGTCTCCTGATGCAGGTATCCTAAAGTGGATTCCATTGATGGAGATCTCCTTTCACAGCAGTCCTAAAGCAGCTTCCCTGACACACGTCTCCTGATATAGATCTACTATAGTTCGTCTCCTGAAGAAGGTCCCCTGACGCAGGTGTCATAAAGTGGGCCTCCTGACGCAGCTCCCCTGAAGGAGGTCTCCTGATATAGGTTTCCTAAAGTGGATTCCACTGACGGGGATCTCCTTTCACAGCAATCCTAAAGCAGCTTCCCTGACACACGTCTCCTGATATAGATCTACTATAGTTCGTCTCCTGAAGTAGGTCCCCTGACGCAGGTGTCATAAAGTGGGCCTCCCGACGCAGGTCCCCTGAAGCAGGTCTCCTGATGCAGGTTTCCTAATGTGGATTCCACTGAGGCAGGTCTCCTTTCACAGGTCTCCTCAGGCAGCTCCCCTGACACAGCCCTCCTGATATAGATCTACTAAATTGCGTCTCCTGAAGTAGGTCCCCTGACGCAGATGTTATAAGGTGGGCCTCCTGACGCAGGTGTCATATAGTGGGCCTCCTGACGCAGGTCCCCTGATGCAGGTCTACTGATGCATGTTTCCTAATGTGGATTCCTTATGATACAGAACTCCTTTCACAGCAATCCTAAAGCAGCTCCCCTGACACAGGTCTCCTGAAGCAGATTTCCTAAAGTGGATTCCACTGATGCAGATCTCCTTTCACAGGTCTCCTAAGGCAGTTCCCCTGACACTTCTCCTGACGCAGATCTCCTAAAGTATATATCCTGAGGTAGGTCCTCTGACGCAGGTGTAATAAAATGGGCCTCCTGACGCAGGTCCCCTGATGCAGGTCTACTGATGCATGTTTCCTAATGTGGATTCTACTGATACAGATCTCCTTTCACAGCAATCCTAAAGTAGCTCCCCTGACACAGGTCTCCTGATATAGATCTACTAAAGCGCGTCTCCTGGAGTAGGTCCCCTGAAACAGGTGTCATGAAGTGGGCCTCCTAACGCAGGTCTCCTGACACAGATCTCTTGATGCAGGTTTCCTAATGTGGATTCTTCTGACGCAGGTCCCCTTTCACAGGTCTCCTAAGGCAGCTCCCCTAACAAAGCTCTCCTGACGGAGATAACCTAAAGTGCGTCTCCTAAAAATGGTCCCCTGACGCAGGTGTCGTAAAGTGGGCCTCCTGACGCAGGTCCCCTGATGCAGGCCTCCTGATGCAGGTTTCCTAACCTATATTCCACTGAATCACGTGTCATAAGGTAGGTCCCCTGACGCAGTTCCCCTGACACAGGTCTCCATATATAGATCTCCTAAAGTGCGTCTCCTGAAGTAGGTCCCCTGACGCAGGTGTCATAAAGTGGGCCTTGTGACGAGGGTCCCCTAAAGAGGGGCTCCTGACGCAGGTGTCATAAAGTGGGCCTCCTGATGCAGGTCCCCTGAGACAGGTCTACTGATGCATGTTTCCTAATGTTTATTCCGCTGATGCAGATCTCCCTACACAAGACTCCTTAAGCAGCTCCCCTGACACAGGTCTCCTGATAAAGATCTCCTAAAGTGCATCTCCAGAAGTAGGTCCCCTGACTCAGGTGTCATAAAGTGGGCCTCCTGATGCAGGTGTCATAAAGTGGGTCTCCTGAGGCAGGTCTCCTGATGCAGGTTTCCTAAAGTGCATTCCACGTTTACAGGTCTCCTAACGCAGCTCCCCTGACAAAGCTCTCCTGAAGTAGTTCTCTTAAAGTGTGTCTCCTAAGTTATGTCCCTTGACGCAGATGTTATAAGGTGGGCCTCCTGACGCAGGTATCATAAAGAGGGCCTCCTGACGCAGGTCCCCTTATACAGGTCTACTGATGCAGGTTTCCTAATGTGGATTCCTTTGATGCAGATCTCCTTTCACAGCAATCCTAAAGCAGCTCCCCTGACACAGGTCTCCTGATATAGATCTATTAAAGTGCGTCTCCTGAAGTAGGTCCCCTGACGCAGGTGTCATAAAGTGGGCCTCCTGACGCAGGTCCCCTGACGCAGGACTCCTGATGCAGATTTCCTAAAGTGGATTCCACTGAGGCAGGTCTCCTTTCACAGGTCTCCTCAGGCAGCTCCCCTGACACAGCCCTCCTGATATAGATCTACTAAATTGCGTCTCCTGAAGTAGGTCCCCTGACGCAGGTGTCATAAAGTGGGCCTCCTGACGCTAGTCCCCTGAAGCAGGTCTCCTTATGCAGGTTTCCTAAAGTGGATTCCACTGATGCAGATCTCCTTTCACAGGTCTCCTAAGGCAGTTCCCCTGACACATGTCTCCTGATGCAGATCTCCTAAAGTAAATCTACTGAGGTAGGTCCTCTGACGCAGGTGTCATAAAGTGGGCCTCCTAACGCAGGTCCCCTGATACAGGTCTACTGATGCGTGTTTGCTAATGTGGATTCCACTGATGGAGATCTCCTTTCACAGCAATCCTAAAGCAGCTTCCCTGACACAGGTCTCTTGATATAGATCTACTATATTATGTCTCCCGAAGTAGGTCTCCTGACGCAGGTGTAATTAAGTTGGCCTCCTGACGCAGGTCCCCTGACGCAAGTCTCCCGATGCAGGTTTATTAAATGGATTCCACCTAGGCAGGTGTCCTTTCACAGGTGTCCTAAGGCAGATCTCCTGACACATGTGTCCTGATGCAGATCTCCTAAAGTCTGTCTTCTGAGGTAGGTCCCCTGACGCAGGTGTAATTAAGTGGGCCTCCTCACAAAGGTCTCCTTTCACAGGTCTGCTGATTCAGGTTTCCTAAAGATGATTCCACTGACGCAGGTCTCCTTTCACAGGTCTCTTAACGCAGGTCCCTGACACAGCTCTCGTGACGGAGATCTCCTAAAGTGCATCTCTTTAAGTATGCAGGTGTCATAAAGTGGGTCTCCTGACGCAGGTCTCCTGATGCAGGTTTCCTAAAGTGCATTCCACGTTCACAGGTCTCCTTTTACAGGTCTCCTAAGGCAGTTCCCCTGACACAGCTCTCCTGTCGGAGATATCCTAAAGTACGTCTCCTAAGGTAGGTCCCCTGACGCAGGTGTTATAAGGTGGGCCTCCTGACGCAGGTGTCATATAGTGGGCCTCCTGACGCAGGTCCCCTTATACAGGTCTACTGATGCAGGTTTCCTAATGTGGATTCCACTGCTGCAGATCTCCTTTCACAGCAATCCTAAAGCAGCTCCCCTGACACAGGTCTCCTGATATAGATCTATTAAAGTGCGTCTCCTGAAGTAGGTCCCCTGACGCAGGTGTCATAAAGTGGGCCTCCTGACGCAGGTCCCCTGACGCAGGACTCCTAATGCAGATTTCCTAAAGTGGATTCCACTGAGGCAGGTCTCCTGACACAGGTCTCCTCAGGCAGCTCCCCTGACACAGCTCTCCTGATATAGATCTACTAAATTGCGTCTCCTGAAGTAGGTCCCCTGACGCAGATGTTATAAGGTGGGCCTCCTGACGCAGGTGTCATATAGTGGGCCTCCTGACGCAGGTCCCCTGATGCAGGTCTACTGATGCATGTTTCCTAATGTGGATTCCTTGTGATACAGAACTCCTTTCACAGCAATCCTAAAGCAGCTCCCCTGACACAGGTCTCCTGATGCAGATTTCCTAAAGTGGATTCCACTGATGCAGATCTCCTTTCACAGGTCTCCTAAGGCAGTTCCCCTGACACGTCTCCTGACGCAGATCTCCTAAAGTATATATCCTGAGGTAGGTCCTCTGACGCAGGTGTCATAAAATGGGCCTCCTGACGCAGGTCCCCTGTTGCAGGTCTACTGATGCATGTTTCCTATTGTGGATTCTACTGATACAGATCTCCTTTCACAGCAATCCTAAAGTAGCTCCCCTGACACAGGTCTCCTGATATAGATCTACTAAAGTGCGTCTCCTGAAGTAGGTCCCCTGAAACAGGTGTCATAAAGTGGGCCTCCTGACGCAGGTCTCCTGACACAGATCTCTTGATGCAGGTTTCCTAATGTGGATTCTTCTGACGCAGGTCCCCTTTCACAGGTCTCCTAAGGCAGCTCCCCTAACAAAGCTCTCCTGACGGAGATAACCTAAAGTGCGTCTCCTAAAAATGGTCCCCTGACGCAGGTGTCATAAAGTGGGCCTCCTGACGCAGGTCCCCTGATGCAGTCCTCCTGATGCAGGTTTCCTAACCTATATTCCACTGAATCACATGTCATAAGGTAGGTCCCCTGACGCAGCTCCCCTGACACAGGTCTCCATATATAGATCTCCTAAAGTGCGTCTCCTGAAGCAGGTCCCCTGACGCAGGTGTCATAAAGTGGGCCTTGTGACGAAGGTCCCCTAAAGAGGGCCTCCTGACGCAGGTGTCATAAAGTGGGCCTCCTGATGCAGGTCCCCTGAGACAGGTCTACTGATGCATGTTTCCTAATGTTTATTTCGCTGATGCAGATCTCCTTTCACAAGACTCCTTAAGCAGCTCCCCTGACACAGGTCTCCTGATAAAGATCTCCTAAAGTGCATCTCCAGAAGTAGGTCCCCTGACTCAGGTGTCTTAAAGTGGGCCTCCTGATGCAGGTGTCATGAAGTGGGTCTCCTGACGCAGGTCTCCTGATGCAGGTTTCCTAAAGTGCATTCCACGGACACAGGTCTCCTTTTACAGGTCTCCTAAGGCAGTTCCCCTGACACAGCTCTCCTGTCGGAGATATCCTAAAGTACGTCTCCTAAAGTAGGTCCCCTGACGC
Source organism: Oryzias celebensis (assembly GCA_014656515.1). Classification (NCBI taxonomy): domain Eukaryota; kingdom Metazoa; phylum Chordata; class Actinopteri; order Beloniformes; family Adrianichthyidae; genus Oryzias; species Oryzias celebensis. The sequence continues at coordinate 25,521 of BNCR01000090.1, read as the reverse complement.
AGGTGTTGTAAGGTGGGCCTCCTGACGCAAGTGACATAAAGTGGGCCTCCTTACGCAGGTCCCCTGATGCAAGTCTCCCGATGGAGGTTTATTAAATGGATTCCACCGAGGCAGGTGTCCTTTCACAGGTCTCCTAAGGCAGTTCTCCTGACACATGTGTCCTGATGCAGATCTCCTAAAGTTTGTCTCCTGACGCAGGTCCCCTGATGCAGGTCTACTGATGCATGTTTCCTAATGTGGATTCCACTGATGGAGATCTCCTTTCATAGCAATCCTAAAGCACATTTCCTGACACAGGTCTCCTGATATAGATCTATTAAAGTGCCTCTCCTGAAGTAGGTCCCCTGACGCAGGTGTCATAAAGTGGGCCTCCTGACGCAGGTCCCCTGACGCAGGTCTCCTGATGCAGATTTCCTAAAGTGGATTCCACTGATGGAGATCTCCTTTCACGGCAGTCCTAAAGCAGCTTCCCTGACACACCTCTCCTGATATAGATCTACTATAGTTCGTCTCCTGAAGTAGGTCCCCTGACGCAGATGTCATAAAGGGGTCCTAATGACGCAGGTCCCCTGAAGCAGGTCTCCTGATGCAGGTTTCCTAATGTGGATTCCACTGATGCATATCTCCTTTCACAGCAATCCTAAAGCAGCTCCCCTGACACAGGTCTCCTGATATAGATCTATTAAAGTGCGTCTCCTGAAGTAGGTCCCCTGACGCAGATGTTATAAGGTGGGCCTCCTGACGCAGGTATCATATAGTGGGCCTCCTGACGCAGGTCCCCTGATGCAGGTGTACTGATGCATGTTTCCTAATGTGGATTCCACTGATACAGATCTCCTTTCACAGCAATCCTAAAGCAGCTCCCCTGACACAGGTCTCCTGATATAGATCTACAAAAGTGCGTTTCCTGAAGTAGGTCCGCTGACGCAGGTGTCATATAGTGGGCCTCCTAAGGCAGTTCCCCTGACGCAGGTCTCCTGATGCAGATTTCCTAAAGTGGATTCCACTGAGGCAGGTCTCCTTTCACAGGTCTCCTCATGCAGCTCCCCTGACACAGGTTCCCTGATATAGATCTACTAAAATGCGTCTCCTAAGATAGGTCCCCTGATGCAGGTGTCATAAAGTGGGCGTCCTGACGCCAGTCCCCTGGAGCAGGTCTCCTTATGCAGGTTTCCTAAAGTGGATTCCACTGATGCAGATCTCCTTTCACAGGTCTCCTAAGGCAGTTCCCCTGACACATGTCTCCTGATGCAGATCTCCTAAAGTAAATCTCCTGAGGTAGGTCCTCTGACGCAGGTGTCATAAAGTGGGCCTCCTAACGCAGGTCCCCTGATACAGGTCTACTGATGTATGTTTGCTAATGTGGATTCCACTGATGGAGATCTCCTTTCACAGCAATCCTAAAGCAGCTTCCCTGACACAGGTCTCCTGATATAGATCTACTATAGTATGTCTCCCGAAGTAGGTCCCCTGACGCAGGTGTAATTAAGTTGGTCTCCTGACGCAGGTCCCCTGAAGCAGGTCTCCTGATGCAGCTCCCCTGACACAGGTCTCCTGATATAGATCTACTAAAGTGCGTCTCCTGGAGTAGATCCCCTGAAACAGGTGTCATGAAGTGGGCCTCCTGACGCAGGTCTCCTGACACAGATCTCTTGATGCAGGTTTCCTAATGTGGATTCTTCTGACCAGGTCCCCTTTCACAGGTCTCCTAAGGCAGCTCCCCTAACAAAGCTCTCCTCACGGAGATAACCTAAAGTGCGTCTCCTAAAAATGGTCCCCTGACGCAGGTGTCATAAAGTGGGCCTCCTGACGCAGGTCCCCTGACGCAGGACTCCTGATGCATGTTTCCTAATGTGGATTCCACTGATGGAGATCTCCTTTCACAGCAATCCTAAAGCAGCTTTCCTGACACAGGTCTCCTGATATAGATCTACTATAGTTCGTCTCCTGAAGTAGGTCCCCTGACGCAGGTGTTATAATGTGGACCTCCTGATGCAGGTGTCATAAAGTGGGCCTCCTGACGCAGGTCCCCTGATGCAGGTCTACTGATGCATGTTTCCTAATGTGGATTCCTTCTGATACAGATCTCCTTTCACAGCAATCCTAAAGCAGCTCCCCTGACACAGGTCTCCTGATGCAGATTTCCTAAAGTGGATTCCACTAATGCAGATCTCCTTTCACAGGTCTCCTAAGGCAGTTCCCCTGAGACGTCTCCTGACGCAGATCTCCTAAAGTATATATCCTGAGGTAGGTCCTCTGACGCAGGTGTCATAAAATGGGCCTCCTGATGCAGGTCCCCTGATGCAGGTCTACTGATGCATGTTTCCTAATGTGGATTCCACTGATATAGATCTCCTTTCACAGCAATCCTAAAGTAGCTCCCCTGACACAGGTCTCCTGATATAGATCTACTAAAGTGCGTCTCCTGGAGTAGGTCCCCTGAAACAGGTGTCATAAAGTGGGCCTCCTGACGCTGGTCCCCTGACACAGGTCTACTGATGCATGTTTCCTAATGTGGATTCCACTGATGGAGAGAGATACTCTTTCACAGCAATCCTAAAGCAGCTCCCCTGACACAGGTCTCCTGATATAGATCTACTAAAGTGCGTCTCCTGAGGTAAGTCCCCTGACGCAGGTGTTATAATGTGGACCTCCTGATGCAGGTGTCATAAAGTGGGCCTCCTGACGCAGGTCCCCTGACGCAGGTCTCATGATTCAGGTTTACTAAAGTGTATTCCACTGACGCTGGTCTCCTTTCACAGGTCGACTAAGTCAGCTCCCCTGCCACATGTCTTCAAACGCGGATCTCCAAACGTGGGTCTCCTGAGGTAAGTCCCCTGACATTGGTGTCATAAAGTGGACCTCCTGACGCAGGTCCCCCGATGCAGGTCTCCTGATGCAGGTTTCCCAAAGTGGATTCCACTGCCTCAGTTCTCCTTTCACAGGTGTAAAAAAGGCAGTTCCCCTGACACAGCTCTCCATACGGAGATCTCTTAAATTGCATCCCCTGAGGTTGGTCCCCTGGCACAGGTGTCATTTAGTGAGCCTCCTGTTGCAGGTCTCCTATTGCAGGTTTCCTAAAGTGGTTTTCACTTCGGCAGGTCTCCTTACAAAGGTCTCCTAAGGCAGCTCCCCTGACACAGCTCTCCTGACGGAGATCTGATAAAGTTCGACTTCTGAGGTAGGTTCCCAGACACAGGTGTCATAAAGTGGACCTCCTGACGCAGGTCTCCTGATGCAGGTTTCCTAAAGTGGATTCGACTGACGCAGGTCTCCTTTCACAGGTCTCCTAACGCAGCTCCCATGACAAAGCTCTCCTGAAGGAGTTCTCTTAAAGTGTGTCTCCTAAGTTATGTCCCCTGACGCAGATGTTATAAGGTGGGCCTCCTGACGCAGGTATCATATAGTGGGCCTCCTGACGCAGGTCCCCTGATGCAGGTCTACTGATGCATGTTTCCTAATGTGGATTCCACTGATACAGATCTCCTTTCACAGCAATCCTAAAGCAGCTCCCCTGACACAGGTCTCCTGATATAGATCTACTAAAGTGCGTCTCCTGAAGTAGGTCCCCTGACGCAGGTGTCATGAAGTGGGCCTCCTGACGCAGGTCCCCTGACGCAGGACTCCTGATGCAGATTTCCTAAAGTGGATTCCACGAAAGCAGGTCTCCTTTCACAGGTCTCCTCAGGCAGCTCCCCTGACACAGCTCTCCTGATATAGATCTACTAAATTGCATGTTTGCTAATGTGGATTCCACTGATGGAGATCTCCTTTCACAGCAATCCTAAAGCAGCTTCCCTGACACAGGTCTCCTGATATAGATCTACTATAGTATGTCTCCCGAAGTAGGTCCCCTGACGCAGGTGTAATTAAGTTGGCCTCCTGACGCAGGTCCCCTGACGCAAGTCTCCCGATGCAGGTTTATTAAATGGATTCCACCGAGGCAGGTGTCCTTTCACAGGTCTCCTAAGGCAGCTCTCCTGAAACATATGTCCTGATGCAGATCTCCTAAAGTTTGTCTTCTGAGGTAGGTCCCCTGACGCAGGTGTAATTAAGTGGGCCTCCTCACAAAGGTCTCCTTTCACAGGTCTGCTGATTAAGGTTTCCTAAAGATGATTCCACTGACGCAGGTCTCCTTTCACAGGTCTCTTAACGCAGGTCCCTGACACAGCTCTCGTGACGGAGATCTCCTAAAGTGCATCTCTTTATGTATGCAGGTGTCATAAAGTGGATCTCCTGACGCAGGTCTCCTGATGCAGGTTTCCTAAAGTGCATTCCACATTCACAGGTCTCCTTTTAAAGGTCTCCTAAGGCAGTTCCCCTGAAGCAGGTCTCCTGATGCAGGTTTCCTAATGTGGATTCCACTGATGCAGATCTCCTTTCACAGCAATCCTAAAGCAGCTCCCCTGACACAGGTCTCCTGATATAGATCTATTAAAGTGCGTCTCCTGAAGTAGGTCCCCTGACGCAGATGTTATAAGGTGGGCTTCCTGACGCAGGTGTCATATAGTGGGCCTCCTGACGCAGGTCCCCTGATGCAGGTCTACTGATGCATGTTTCCTAATGTGGATTCCTTCTGATACAGATCTCCTTTCACAGCAATCCTAAAGCAGCTCCCCTGACAAAGGTCTCCTGATGCAGATTTCCTAAAGTGGATTCCACTGATGCAGATCTCCTATCACAGGTCTCCTAAGGCAGTTCCCCTGACACGTCTCCTGACGCAGATCTCCTAAAGTATATATCCTGAGGTAGGTCTTCAGACGCAGGTGTCATAAAATGGGCCTCCTGACGCAGGTCCCCTGATGCAGGTCTACTGATGCATGTTTCCTAATGTGGATTCCACTGGTACAGATCTCCTTTCACAGCAATCCTAAAGTAGCTCCCCTGACACAGGTCTCCTGATATAGATCTACTAAAGTGCGTCTCCTGGAGTAGGTCCCCTGAAACAGGTGTCATAAAGTGGGCCTCCTGACGCTGGTCCCCTGACACAGGTCTACTGATGCATGTTTCCTAATGTGGATTCCACTGATGGAGATCTCCTTTCACAGCAATCGTAAAGCACCTCCCCTGACACAGGTCTCCTGATATAGATCTACTAAAGTGCGTCTCCTGAGGTAAGTCCCCTGATGTAGGTGTTAGAATGTGGACCTCCTGATGCAGGTGTCATAAAGTGGGCCTCCTGACGCAGGTCTCATGATTCAGGTTTACTAAAGTGTATTCCACTGACGCTGGTCTCTTTTCACAGGTCGACTAAGTCAGCTCCCCTGCCACATGTCTTTAAACGCGGATCTCCAAACGTGGGTCTCCTGAGGTAAGTCCCCTGACACTGGTGTCATAAAGTGGACCTCCTGACGCAGGTCCCCCGAAGCAGGTCTCCTGATGCAGGTTTCCCAAAGTGGATTCCACTGCCTCAGTTCTCCTTTCACAGGTGTCCAAAGGCAGTTCCCCTGACACAGCTCTCCATACGGAGATGTCTTAAATTGCATCCCCTGAGGTTGGTCCCCTGGCACAGGTGTCATTTAGTGAGCCTCCTGTTGCAGGTCTCCTATTGCAGGTTTCCTAAAGTGGTTTTCACTTCGGCAGGTCTCCTTACATAGGTCTACTAAGGCAGCTCCCATGACAAAGGAGTTCTCTTAAAGTGTGTCTCCTAAGTTATGTCCCCTTACGCAGATGTTATAAGGTGGGCCTCCTGACGCAGGTATCATATAGTGGGCCTCCTGACGCAGGTCCCCTGATGCAGGTCTACTGATGCATGTTTCCTAATGTGGATTCCACTGATACAGATCTCCTTTCACAGCAATCCTAAAGCAGCTCCCCTGACACAGGTCTCCTGATATAGATCTACTAAAGTGCGTCTTCGGAAGTACGTCCGCTGACGCAGGTGTCATATAGTGGGCCTCCTAAGGCAGTTCCCCTGACGCAGGTCTCCTGATGCAGATTTCCTAAAGTGGATTCCACTGAGGCAGGTCTCCTTTCACAGGTCTCCTCATGCAGCTCCCCTGACACAGGTTCCCTGATATAGATCTACTAAAATGCGTCTCCTAAGATAGGTCCCCTGATGCAGGTGTCATAAAGTGGACCTCCTGACGCAGGTCTCCTGATGCAGGTTTCCTAAAGTGGATTCGACTGACGCAGGTCTCCTTTCACAGGTCTCCTAACGCAGCTCCCATGACAAAGCTCTCCTGAAGGAGTTCTCTTAAAGTGTGTCTCCTAAGTTATGTCCCCTGACGCAGATGTTATAAGGTGGGCCTCCTGACGCAGGTATCATATAGTGGGCCTCCTGACGCAGGTCCCCTGATGCAGGTCTACTGATGCATGTTTCCTAATGTGGATTCCACTGATACAGATCTCCTTTCACAGCAATCCTAAAGCAGCTCCCCTGACACAGGTCTCCTGATATAGATCTACTAAAGTGCGTCTCCTGAAGTAGGTCCCCTGACGCAGGTGTCATGAAGTGGGCCTCCTGACGCAGGTCCCCTGACGCAGGACTCCTGATGCAGATTTCCTAAAGTGGATTCCACGAAGGCAGGTCTCCTTTCACAGGTCTCCTCAGGCAGCTCCCCTGACACAGCTCTCCTGATATAGATCTACTAAATTGCATGTTTGCTAATGTGGATTCCACTGATGGAGATCTCCTTTCACAGCAATCCTAAAGCAGCTTCCCTGACACAGGTCTCCTGATATAGATCTACTATAGTATGTCTCCCGAAGTAGGTCCCCTGACGCAGGTGTAATTAAGTTGGCCTCCTGACGCAGGTCCCCTGACGCAAGTCTCCCGATGCAGGTTTATTAAATGGATTCCACCGAGGCAGGTGTCCTTTCACAGGTCTCCTAAGGCACCTCTCCTGACAAATGTGTCCTGATGCAGATCTCCTAAAGTTTGTCTTCTGAGGTAGGTCCCCTGACGCAGGTGTAATTAAGTGGGCCTCCTCACAAAGGTCTCCTTTCACAGGTCTGCTGATTCAGGTTTCCTAAAGATGATTCCACTGACGCAGGTCTCCTTTCACAGGTCTCTTAACGCAGGTCCCTGACACAGCTCTCGTGACGGAGATCTCCTAAAGTGCATCTCTTTAAGTATCCAGGTGTCATAAAGTGGGTCTCCTGACGCAGGTCTCCTGATGCAGGTTTCCTAAAGTGCATTCCACGTTCACAGGTCTCCTTTTACAGGTCTCCTAAGGCAGTTCCCCTGACACAGCTCTCCTGTCGGAGATATCCTAAAGTTCGTCTCCTAAGGTAGGTCCCCTGACGCAGGTGTTATAAGGTGGGCCTCCTGACGCAGGTGTCATATAGTGGGCCTCCTGACGCAGGTCCCCTTATACAGGTCTACTGATGCAGGTTTCCTAATGTGGATTTCACTGATGCAGATCTCCTTTCACAGCAATCCTAAAGCAGCTCCCCTGACACAGGTCTCCTGATATAGATCTATTAAAGTGCGTCTCCTGAAGTAGGTCCCCTGACGCAGGTGTCATAAAGTGGGCCTCCTGACGCAGGTCCCCTGACGCAGGACTCCTGATGCAGATTTCCTAAAGTGGATTCCACTGAGGCAGGTCTCCTTTCACAGGTCTCCTCAGGCAGCTCCCCTGACACAGCCCTCCTGATATAGATCTACTAAATTGCGTCTCCTGAAGTAGGTCCCCTGACGCAGGTGTCATAAAGTGGGCCTCCTGACGCAGGTCCCCTGAAGCAGGTCTCCTTATGCAGGTTTCCTAAAGTGGATTCCACTGATGCAGATCTCCTTTCACAGGTCTCCTATGGCAGTTCCCCTGACACATGTCTCCTGATGCAGATCTCCTAAAGTAAATCTCCTGAGGTAGGTCCTCTGACGCAGGTGTCATAAAGTGGGCCTCCTAACGCAGGTCCCATGATAAAGGTCTACTGATGCATGTTTGCTAATGTGGATTCCACTGATGGAGATCTCCTTTCACAGCAATCCTAAAGCAGCTTCCCTGACACAGGTCTCTTGATATAGATCTACTATAGTATGTCTCCCGAAGTAGGTCCCCTGACGCAGGTGTAATTAAGTTGGCCTCCTGACGCAGGTCCCCTGACGCAAGTCTCCCGATGCAGGTTTATTAAATGGATTCCACCGAAGCAGGTGTCCTTTCACAGGTCTCCTAAGGCAGCTCTCCTGACACATGTGTCCTGATGCAGATCTCCTAAAGTTTGTCTTCTGAGGTAGGTCCCCTGACGCAGGTGTAATTAAGTGGGCCTCCTCACAAAGGTCTCCTTTCACAGGTGTGCTGATTCAGGTTTCCTAAAGATGATTCCACTGACGCAGGTCTCCTTTCACAGGTCTCTTAACGCAGGTCCCTGACACAGCTCTCGTGACGGAGATCTCCTAAAGTGCATCTCTTTAAGTATGCAGGTGTCATAAAGTGGGTCTCCTGACGCGGGTCTCCTGATGCAGGTTTCCTAAAGTGCATTCCACGTTCACAGGTCTCCTTTTACAGGTCTCCTAAGGCAGTTCCCCTGACATAGCTCTCCTGTCGGAGATATCCTAAAGTACGTCTCCTAAGGTAGGTCCCCTGACGCAGGTGTTATAAGGTGGGCCTCCTGACGCAGGTGTCATATAGTGGGCCTCCTGACGCAGGTCCCCTGACGCAGGTCTCCTGATGCAGATATCCTAAAGTGGATTCCATTGATGGAGATCTCCTTTCACAGCAGTCCTAAAGCAGCTTCCCTGACACACGTCTCCTGATATAGATCTACTATAGTTCGTCTCCTGAAGTAAGTCCCCTGACGCAGGTGTCATAAAGTGGGCCTCCTGACGCAGGTCCCCTGAAGCAGGTCTCCTGATGCAGGTTTCCTAATGTGGAATCCACTGATGCAGATCTCTTTTTACAGGAATCCTAAAGCAGCTCCCCTGAAACAGGTCTCCTGATATAGATCTATTAAAGTGCGTCTCCTGAAGTAGGTCCCCTGACGCAGATGTTATAAGGTGGGCCTCCTGACGCAGGTGTCATAAAGTGGATCTTCTGTCACAGGTGATATAAGTTGGGCCTCCTGACGCAGGTCCCCTGACGCAGACCTCCTGATGCAGGTTTCCTACAGTGGATTTGTCTAACGCAGGTGTTTTAAAGTGGGCCTCCTGATGCAGCTGCCCTGACACAGGTCTCAAGATGCAGATCTCCTAATCTGCGTCTCCTGAGGTCGGTCCTCTGATGCAACTGTTTTAAGGTGGGCCTCCTGACGCAACTCTCCTGATGCAAATTTCATAAAGTGGATTCCATTGATGCAGGTCTCCTTTCACAGGTCTCTTAACGCAGCTCCCCTGACAAGGCTCTTCTGACGAAGATCTCTTAAAGTGCATCTCATGAGGTAGGTCCCCTGACGCAGGTGTTATAATGTGGGCCTCCTGACACAGGTCTCCTGACGCCGGTCCCCTAATGCAGGTTTCCTAAAGTGGATTCGACTGACGCAGGTCTCCTTTCACAGGTCTCCTAACGCAGCTCCCCTGAAAAAGCTCTCCGGAAGGAATTCACTTAAATTGCGTCTCCTAAGGTAGGTCCCCTGACGCAGGTGTTATAAGGTGGGCCTCCTGACGCAGGTGTCATATAGTGGGCCTCCTGACGCAGGTCCCCTGGCGCAGGTCCCCTGACGCAGGCCTAGTGATGCATTTTTCTAATGTGGATTCCACTGATGCAGATCTCCTTTCACAGAACACCTAAAGCAGCTCCCCTTACACAGGTCTCCTGATATACATCTCCTAAAGTGCGTCTCCTCAAGTACATCCCCTGATGCAGGTTTCCTAATGTGGATTCCACTGTGGCAAGTTTCATAAAGTGGGCCTCCTGGCGCAGCTCCCCTGACACAGGACTCCTGATGCAAGTATCCTAAAGTGCATCTCCTGAGATAGGTCCTCTGACGCAGGTGTTATTTTGTCGGACTCCTGACACAATTGTCATAAATTTGGCCTCCTGACGCAGGTCCCCTGACGCAGGTCTCCTGATGCAGGTTTCCTAAAGTGGATTCCACTGAGGCAGGTCTCTATTCACAGGTCTCCTGAGGCAGCTCTCCTGACACATGTGTCCTGATGCAGATCTCCTAAAGTTTGTCTTCTGAGGTAGGTCCCCTGAAATATGTGTCATAAAGTGAGCCTCCTGACGCAGGTCTCATGACACAGATCTCTTGATGCAGGTTTCCTAATGTGGATTGTTCTGACGCAGGTCCCCTTTCACAGGTCTCCTAAGGCAGTTCCCCTAACACAGCTCTCCTGACGGAGATATCCTAAAGTACGTCTCCTAAGGTAGGTCCCCTGAAGCAGGTGTTGTAAGGTGGGCCTCCTGACGCAGGTGACATAAAGTGGGCCTCCTGACGCAGGTCCCCTGACGCAGGTCTCCTAATGCAGGTTTCCTAAAGTGGATTCCACTGATGCAGATCTCCTTTCACAGGTCTCCTAAGGCAGTTCCCCTGACACATGTTTCCTGACGCAGATCTACTAAAGTAAATCTCTTGAGGTAGGTCCTCTGACGCAGGTGTCATAAAGTGGGCCTCCTGACGCAGGTCCCCTGATGCAGGTCTATGGATGCATGTTTCCTAAAGTGGATTCCACTGACGCAGGTCTCCTTTCAGAGGTCTGCAAACGCAGCTCCCCTGCAAAAGCTCTCCTGCAGGAGATCTCTTAAAGTGCTTCTCCTAAGATAGGTCCCCTGACGCAGGTGTCATAAAGTGGGCCTCCTGATGCAGGTCCCCTGACGCAGGTCTCCTGATGCAGGTTTCCTAATGTGGATTCCACTGATGGAGATCTCCTTTCACAGCAGTCCTAAAGCAGCTTCCCTGACACACATCTCCTGATATAGATCTACTATAGTTCGTCTCCTGAAGTAGGTGCCTGACGCAGGTGTCATAAAGTGGTCCTCCAGAAGCAGGTCCCCTGAAGCAGGTCTCCTGATGCAGGTTTCCTAATTTGGATTCCACTGATACACATCCCCTTTCACAGCAATCCTAAAGCAGCATCCCTGACACAGGTCACCTGATATAGATCTATTAAAGTGCGTCTCCTGAAGTAGGTCCCCTGACGCAGGTGTCACAAAGTGGGCCTCCGGACGCAGGTCCCCTGATGCAGGTCTACTGATGCATGTTTCCTAATGTGGATCCCACTGATGGAGATCTCCTTTCACAGCAATCCTAAAGCAGATTTCCTGACACAGGTCTCTTGATATAGATCTACTATAGTTCTTCTCCTGAAGTAGTTCCCCTGATGCAGGTGTCATAAAGTGTGCCTCCTGACGCAGGTCATCTGAAGCAGGTCTCCTATTGAAGGTTTCCTAAAGTGGATTCGACTGACGCAGGTCTCTTTTCACAGGTGTCCTAACACAGCTCTCCTGACAAAGCTCTCCTGAAGGAGTTCTCTTAAAGTGCGTCTCCTAAAATAGGTCCCCTGACGCAGGTGTCATAAAGTGGGCCTCCTGACGCTAGTCCCCTGAAGCAGGTCTCCTGATGCAGGTTTCCTAAAGTGGATTCCACTGATGCAGATCTCTTTTCACAGGTCTCCCAAGGCAGTTCCCCTGACACATGTCTCCTGACGCAGATCTCCTAAAGTAAATCTCCTGAGGTAGGTCCTCCGGCGCAGGTGTCATAAGGCTGGCCTCCTGACGCAGGTCCCCTGATGCAGGTCTACTGATGCATGTTTCTTAATGTGGATTCCACTGATGGAGATCTCCTTTCACAGCAATCCTAAAGCAGCCTTCCTGACACAGTTCTCCTGATATATATCTACTATAGTTCGTCCCCTAAAGCAGGTCTCCTATTGCAGGTTTCTTAAAGTGGTTTCCACTTCGGCAGGTCTCCTTTCATAGGTGTCCAAAGGCAGTTCCCCTGACACAGCTCTCCATACGGAGATCTCTTAAATTGCATCCCCTGAGGTTGGTCCCCTGGCACAGGTGTCGTTTAGTGAGCCTCCTGTTGCAGGTCTCCTATTGCAGGTTTCCTAAAGTGGTTTCCACTTCGGCAGGTCTCCTTTCATAGGTCTCCTAAGGCAGCTCCCCTGATACAGCTCTCCTGACGGAGATCTGATGAAGTTCGTCTCCTAAGGTAGGTCCCCTGACGCAGGTGTTATAAGGTGGGCCTCCTGACGCAGGTCCCCTGATGCAGGTCTCCTGATGCAGATTTCCCAAAGTGGATTCCACTGAGGCAGGTCTCCTTTCACAGGTCTCCTCAGGCAGCTCCCCTGAGACAGGTCTCCTGACGCAGATCTCCTAAAGTAAATCTCCTGAGGTAGGTCCTCTGACGCAAGTGTCATAAAGTGGGCCTCCTGAGGCAGGTCCCCTGATGCAGGTCTACTGATGCATGTTTCCTAATGTGGATTCCACTGGTGGAGATCTCCTTTCACAGCAATCCTAAAGTAGATTTTTTGACACAGGACTCCTGATATAGATCTACTATAGTTCTTCTCCTGAAGTAGGTCCCCTGACGCAGGTGTCATAAAGTGTGCCTCCTGGCGCAGGTCCCCTGAAGCAGGTCTCCTATTGTAGGTTTCCTAAAGTGGTTTCCACTTCGGCAGGTCTCCTTTCATAGGTCTCCCAAGGCAACTCTCCTGACACAGCTCTCCTGATGGAGATCTGATAAAGTTCGTCTTCTGAGGTAGGTTCCCAGACACATGTGTCATAAAGTGGGCCTCGGGACGCAGGTCCGCTGACGCTGGGCTCCTGATACAGGTTTCCTAAAGTGGATTCGACTGATGCAGGTCTCCTTTCACAGGTCTCCTAACGCAGCTCCCCTGACAAAGCTCTCCTGAAGGAGTTCTCTTAAAGTGCGTCTCCTAAGGTAGGTCCCCTGACGCAGATGTTATAAGGTGGGCCTCCTGACGCAGGTGTCATAAAGTGGGCCTCCTGACGCAGGTCCCCCGAAGCAGGTCTCCTGATGCAGGTTTCCCAAAGTGGATTCCACTGCCTCAGTTCTCCTTTCACAGGTGTCCAAAGGCAGTTCCCCCTGACACAGCTCTCCATACGGAGATCTCTTAAATTGCATCTCCTGAGGTTGGTCCCCTGGCACAGGTGTCATTTAGTGAGCCTCCTTTTGCAGGTCTCCTATTGCAGGTTTCCTAAAGTGGTTTCCACTTCGGCAGGTCTCTTTTCATAGGTCTCCTGAGGCAGCTCCCCTGACACAGCTCTCCTGACAGAGATCTGATGAAGTTCGTCTTCTGAGGTAGGTTCCCAGATACAGGTGTCATAAAGTGGACCTCCGGACGCAGGTCCCCTGACGCAGGTCTCCTAACGCAGCTCCCCTGATAAAGCTCTCCTGACGGAGTTCTCTTAAAGTGCGTCTCCTAAGGTAGGTCCCCTGACGCAGGTGTTATAAGGTGGGCCTCCTGACGCAGGTCCCCTGATGCAGGTCTCCTGATGCAGATTTCCTAAAGTGGATTCCACTGAGGCAGGTCTCCTTTCACAGGTCTCCTCAAGCAGCTCCCCTGAGACAGGTCTCCTGACGCAGATCTCCTAAAGTAAATCTCCTGAAGTAGGTCCTCTGACGCAGGTGTCATAAAGTGGGCCTCCTGACGCAGGTCCCCGATGCAGGTCTACTGATGCATGTTTCCTAATGTGGATTCCACTGATGCAGATCTCCTTTCACAGCAATTCTAAAGCAGCTCCCCTGACACAGGTCTCCTGATATAGCTCTATTAAAGTAAATCTCCTGAAGTAGGTCCTCTGACGCAGGTGTCATAAAGTGTGCCTCCTGACGCAGGTCTCCTGAAGCAGGTCTCCTATTGCAGGTTTCCTAAAGTGGTTTCCACTTCGGCAGGTCTTCTTTCATAGGTCTCCTAAGGCAGCTCCCCTGACACAGCTCTCCTGACGGAGATCTGATGAAGTTCGTCTTCTGAGGTAGGTTCCTAGACACAGGTGTCATAAAGTGGACCTCCGGACGCAGGTCTCTTGATGCAGGTTTCCTAAAGTGGATTCGACTGACGCAAGTCTCCTAACGCAGCTCCCCTGACAAAGCTCTCCTGAAGGAGTTTTCTTAAAGTGCATCTCCTAAGTTAGGTCCCCTGACGCAGATGTTATAAGGTGGGCCTCCTGACGCAGGTGTCATAAAGTGGGCCTCCTGACGCAGGTCCCCTGACGCAGGTCTACTGATGCATGTTTCCTAATGTGGATTCCACTGATGGAGATCTCCTTTGACAGCAATCCTAAAGCAGCTTACCTGACACAGGTCTCCTGATATAGATCTACAATAGTTCGTCTCCTGAAGTAGGTCCCCTGACGCAGGTCTCCTGATATAGATCTACTAAACTGCAGCTCCTGAAGTAGGTCCCCTGACACAGGTGTCATAAAGTGGGCCTCCTGACGCAGGTCCCCTGATGCAGGTCTCCTGATGCAGATTTCCTAAAGTGGATTCCACTGATGGAGATCTCCTTTCATAGCAGTCCTAAAGCAGCTTCCCTGACACACGTCTCCTGATATAGATCTACTATAGTTCATCTCCTGAAGTAGGTCCCCTGACGCAGGTGTTATAAGGTGGGCCTCCTGACGCAGGTCCCCTGATGCAGGTCTCCTGATGCAGATTTCCTAAAGTGGATTCCACTGAGGCAGGTCTCCTTTCACAGGTCTCCTCAGGCCGCTCCCCTGAGACAGGTCTCCTGACGCAGATCTCCTAAAGTAAATCTCCTGAGGTAGGTCCTCTGACGCAAGTGTCATAAAGTGGGCCTCCTGAGGCAGGTCCCCTGATGCAGGTCTACTGATGCATGTTTCCTAATGTGGATTCCACTGATACAGATTTCCTTTCACAGCAATCGTAAAGCAGCTCCCCTGACACAGGTCTCCTGATATAGATCTACTAAAGTGCGTCTCCTGAAGTAGGTCTGCTGACGCAGGTGTCATATAATGTGACTCCTGACGCAGGTCCCCTGACGCAGGTCTCCTGCTGCAGATTTCCTAAAGTGGATTCCACTGACGCAGGTCTCCTTTCACAGGTCTCCTCAGGCAGCTCCCCTGACACAGGTCTCCTGATATAGATCTACTAAATTGCGTCTCCTGAAGTAAGTCCCCTGACGCAGGTGTCATAAAGTGGTCCTCCTGACGCAGGTCCCCTGGAGCAGGTCTCCTGATGCAGGTTTCCTAATGTGGATTCCACTGATGCAGATCTCCTTTCACAGCAATCCTAAAGCAGCTCCCCTGACACAGGTCTCCTGATATAGCTCTATTAAAGTGCGTCTCCTGAAGTAGGTCCCCTGACGCAGGTGTCATAAAGTGGGCCTCCTGACGCAGGTCCCCTGACGCAGGTCTCCTGATGCAGATTTCCTAAAGTGGATTCCGCTGGTGCAGATCTCCTTTCACAGGTCTCCTAAGGCAGTTCCCCTGACACATGTTTCCTGACGCAGGTCTACTGATGCATGTTTCCTAATGTGGATTCCACTGATACAGATCACCTTTCACAGCAATTCTAAAGCAGCTCCCCTGACACAGGTCTCCTGATATAGATCTATTAAAGTGCGTCTCCTGAAGTAGGTCCCCTGACGCAGGTGTCATAAAGTGGGCCTCTGACGCAGGTCCCCTGACGCAGGTCTCCTGATGCAGATTTCCTAAAGTGGATTCCATTGAGCCAGGTCTCCTTTCACAGGTCTCCTCAGGCAGCTCCCCTGACACAGGTCTCCTGATGTAGATCTACTAAATTGCATCTCCTGAAGTAGGTCCCCTGACGCAGGTGTCATTAAGTGGGCATCCTGACGCAGGTCCCCTGAGACAGGTCTAGTGATGCATGTTTCCTAATGTTTATTCCGCTGATGCAGATCTCCTTTCACAGAACTCCTGAAGCAGGTCTCCTGATGCAGGTTTCCTAAAGTGGATTCCACTGATGCAGATCTCCTTTCACAGGTCTCCTAAGGCAGTTCCCCTGACACCTGTCTCCTGACGCAGATCTCCTAAAGTAAGTCTCCTGAGGTAGGTCCCCTGACGCAGGTGTCATATAGTGGGCCTCCTGACGCAGGTCCCTTGATGCAGGTCTACTGATGCATGTTTCCTAATGTGTATTCCACTGATACAAATCTCCTTTCACACCAATTTTAAAGCAGCTCCCCTGACACAGGTCTCCTGTTATAGCTCTACTAAAGTGCGTCTCCTGAAGTTGGTCCGCTGACGCAGGTGTCATATAGTGTGCCTCCCGACGCAGGTCCCCTGACGCAGGTCTCCTGATGCAGATTTCCTAAAGTGGATTCCACTGACGCAGGTCTCCTTTCACAGGTCTCGTAACGCAGCTCCCCAGCAAAAGCTCTCCTGAAGGAGATCTCTTAAAGTGCGTCTCCTAAGATAGGTCTCCTGACGCAGGTGTCATAAAGTGGGCCTCCCGACGCTGGTCCCCTGACGCAGGTCTCCTGATGCAGATTTCCTAAAGTGGATTCCACTAATGCAGATCTCCTTTCACAGGTCTCCTCAGGCAGCTCCCCTGACACAGGTCTCCTGATATAAATCTACTAAATTGCATCTCTTGAAGTAGGTCCCCTGACGCAGGTGTCATATAGTGGGCCTCCTGACGCAGGTCCCTTGATGCAGGTCTACTGATGCATGTTTCCTAATGTGGATTCCACTGATACAGATCTCCTTCCACAGCAATCCTAAAGCAGCTCCCCTGACACAGGTCTGCTGATACAAGTATCCTAATGTGAATTTCCTGAGATAGGTCCGCTGACGCAGGTGTCATAAAGTGGGCCTCCCGACGCAGGTCCCCTGATGCAGGCTTCCTGATGCAGGTTTCCTAAAGTGGATTCCACTGACACAGGTCTCCTTTCACAGGTTTGTTAAGTCAATTGCCCTAACACAGCTCTCCAGACAGAGTTCTCCTAAAGTAGATCTCCTAAGGTAGGTCCCCGTACGCAGGTGTGCCTCCTGACGCAGGTCTCCTGAGACAGGTCTACTGATACATGTTTCCTAATGTTTATTCCGCTGATGCAGATCTCCTTTCACAGAACACCTAAAGCAGCTCCCCTTACACAGGTCTCCTGATATACATCTCCTAAAGTGCGTCTCCTCAAGTACGTCCCCTGATGCAGGTTTCCTAATGTGGATTCCACTGTGGCAAGTTTGATAAAGTTGGCCTCCTGGCGCAGCTCCCCTGACACAGGTCTCCTGATGCAAGTATCCTAAAGTGCATTTTCTGAGATAGGTCCTCTGATGCAGGTGTTAATATGTGGGCCTCCTGACACAATTGTCATAAAGTGGGCCTCCTGACGCGGGTCCCCTGACGCAGGTCTCTTGATGCAGGTTTCCTAAATTGGATTCGACTGACGCAGGTCTCCTTTCACAGGTCTCCTGACGCAGATCTCCTAAAATGAATCTCATGAGGTAGGTCCCCTGACGCAGGTGAAAGAAGGTAGGCCTCCTGATTCAGGTCTACTGATGCATGTTTCCTAATGTGGATTCCACTGATGGAGATCTCATTTCACAGCAATCCTAAAGCAGTTTTCCTGACACAGGTCTCCTGATATAGATCTACTATAGTTCGTCTCCTGAAGTAGGTCCCCTGACGCAGGTCTCCTGATGCAGGTTTATTAAATGGATTCCACAGAGGCAGGTGTCCTTTCACAGGTCTCCTAAGGCAGCTCCCCTGACACAAGTCTCCTGATATAAATCTACTAAATTGCGTCTCCTGAAGTAGGTCCCCTGACGCAGGTGTCATAAAGTGTCCCTCCTGACGCAGGTTCCCTGAAGCAGGTCTCCTATTGCAGGTTTCCTAAAGTGGTTTCCACTTCGGAAGGTCTCCTTTCATAGGTCTCCTAGGGCAGCTTCCCTAACACAGCTCTCCTGACGGAGATCTGATAAAGTTTGTCTTCTGAGGTAGGTTTCCAGACACAGGTGTGATAAAGTGGGCCTCTGGACGCAGGTCCCCTGAAGCAGAACTCCTGATGCATGTTTCCTAATGTGGATTCCACTTATGGAGATCTCCTTTCACAGCAATCCTAAAGCAGCTCTCCTGACACAGCTCTCCTGACGGAGATCTGATAAAGTTCGTCTTCTGAGGTAGGTTCCCAGACACAGGTGTCATAAAGTGGGCCTCGGGACGCAGGTCCGCTGACGCAGGTCTCCTAAAGTGGATTCGACTGACGCAGGTCTCCTTTCACAGGTCTCCTAACGCAACTCCCCTGACAAAGCTCACCTGAAGGAGTTCTCTTAAAGTGCGTCTCCTAAAGTAGGTCCCCTGACGCAGATGTTATAAGGTGGGCCTCCTGACGCAGGTGTCATATAGTGGGCCTCCTGACGCAGGTCCCCTGATGCAAGTCCCCTGATGCAGGTCTCCTGATGCAGATCCCCTGATGCAGGTCTCCTGATGCAGATTTCCTAAAGTGAATTCCACTGAGGGAGGTCTCCTTTCACAGGTCTCCTCAGGCAGCTCCCCTGACACAGGTCTCCTGACGCAGATCTCCTAAAGTAAATATCCTGAGGTAAGTCCTCTGACGCAGGTGTCATAAAGTGGTCCTCCTGACGCAGGTCCCCTGACGCAGGTCTCATGATTCAGGTTTACTAAAGTGAATTCCAGTGACGCTGGTCTCCTTTCACAGGTCGACTAAGTCAGCTCCCCTGCCACATGTCTTCCAACGCGGATCTCTAAACGTGGGTCTCCTGAGGTAAGTCCTCTGACGCAGGTGTCATAAAGTGGTCCTCCGGACGCAGGTCTCTTGATGCAGGTTTCCGAAAGTGGATTCGACTGACGCAGGTCTCCTAACGCAGCTCCCCTGACAAAGCTCTCCTGAAGGAGTTCTCTTAAAATGCGTCTCCTAAGGTAGGTCCCCTGACGCAGATGTTATAAGGTGGGCCTCCTGACGCAGGTGTCATATAGTGGGCCTCCTGACGCAGGTCCCCTGATGCAGGTCTACTGATGCATGTTTCCTAATGTGGATTCCACTGATACAGATCTCCTTTCAACAGCAATCCTAAAGTAGCTCCCCTGACACAGGTCTCCTGATATAGATCTACTAAAGTGCGTCTCCTGAAGTAGGTCCGCTGATGCAGGTGTCATATAGTGGGCCTCCTGACGAAGGTCCCCTGACGCCGGTCCCCTGATGCAGGTCCCCTGATGCAGGTCTCCTGATGCAGATCCCCTGATGCAGGTCTCCTGATGCAGATTTCCTAAAGTGAATTCCACTGAGGGAGGTCTCCTTTCACAGGTCTCCTCAGGCAGCTCCCCTGACACAGGTCTCCTGACGCAGATCTCCTAAAGTAAATGTCCTGAGGTAGGTCCTCTGACGCAGGTGTCATAAAGTGGTCCTCCTGACGCAGGTCCCCTGACGCAGGTCTCATGATTCAGGTTTACTAAAGTGAATTCCAGTGACGCTGGTCTCCTTTCACAGGTCGACTAAGTCAGCTCCCCTGCCACATGTCTTCCAACGCGGATCTCTAAACGTGGGTCTCCTGAGGTAAGTCCCCTGACACAGGTGTCATAAAGTGGACCTCCTGACGGAGCTCCCCCGAAGAAGGTCTCCTGATGCAGGTTTCCCTAAATGGATTCCACTGCCTCAGCTCTCCTTTCACAGGTGTCCAAAGGCAGTTCCCCTGACACAGCTCTCCATACGGAGATCTCTTAAATTGCATCCCCTGAGGTTGGTCCCCTGGCACAGGTGTCATTTAGTGAGCCTCCTGTTGCAGGTCTCCTATTGCAGGTTTCTTAAAGTGGTTCCCACTTCGGCAGGTCTCCTTTCATAGGTCTCGTAAGACAGCTCCCCTGACACAGCTCTCCTGACGGAGATCTGATGAAGTTCGTCTTCTGAGGTAGGTTCCCAGACACAGGTGTCATAAAGTGGACCTCCGGACACAGGTCTCTTGATGCAGGTTTCCTAAAGTGGATTCGACTGGCGCAGGTCTCCTAACGCAGCTCCCCTGACAAAGCTCTCCTGAAGGAGTTCTCTTAAAATGCGTCTCCTAAGGTAGGTCCCCTGACGCAGATGTTATAAGGTGGGCCTCCTGACGCAGGTGTTATATAGTGGGCCTCCTGACGCAGGTCCCCTGATGCAGGTCTACTGATGCATGTTTCCTAATGTGGATTCCACTGATACAGATCTCCTTTCACAGCGATCCTAAAGCAGCTCCCCTGACACAGGTCTCCTGATATATATCTACTAAAGTGCGTCTCCTGAAGTTGGTCCGCTGACGCAGGTGTCATATAGTGGGCCTCCTGACGCAGGTCCCCCCGATAGAGCTCTCGTGACGAAGATCTCCTAAACTGCGTCTCCTAAGGTAGGTCCCCTGACGCAGGTGTTATAAAGTGGGCCTCCTGACGCAGGTGTCCTGACGCAGGTCTCCTGAATCAAGTTTCCTAAAGTGGATTCGACTAACGCAGGTCTCCTTTCACAGGTCTCTTAACGCAGCTCCCCTGACGAAGCTCTCCTGAAGGAGATCTCCTAAAGTGCGTTTCCTTAGGTAGGTCCCCTGACGCAGGTGAAATAAGGTGGGCCTCCTGACGCAGGTCCCCTGACACAGGCCTCCTGATGCAGGCATCCAAAAGCGGATTCCACTGATGCAGGTGTCATAAAGAAGGCCTATTGATGCCGCTCCCCTGACACAGGTCTCCTGATGCAGATCTCCTAAAGAGAATCTCCTGAGGTAAGTCCCCTGACGCAGGTGTTATAATGTGGGCCTCCTGATGCAGGTGTCACAAAGTGGGCCTCTTGACGCAGGTCCCCTAACGCAGGTCTCATAATTCAGGTTTACTAAACTGTATTCCACTGACGCTGGTCTCCTTTCACAGGTCGACTACGTCGGCTCCCCTGCCACATGTCTTCCGATGCTGATCTCCAAACGTGTGTCTCCTGAGGTAAGTCCCCTGACCCAGGTGTCATAAAGTGGACATCCTGACGAAGGTCCCCCGAAGCAGGTCTCCTGATGCAGGTTTCCCAAAGTGGATTCCACTGCCTCAGATCTCCTTTCACAGGTGTCCAAAGGCAGTTCCCCTGACACAGCTCTCCATACGGAGATCTCTTAAATTGCATCCCCTGAGGTTGGTCCCCTGGCACAGGTGTCATTTAGTGAGCCTCCTGTTGCAGGTCTCCTATTGCAGGTTTCTTAAAGTGGTTGCTACTTCGGCAGGTCTCCTTTCATAGGTCTCCTAAGGCAGCTCCCCTGACACAGCTCTCCTGACGGAGATCTGATGAAGTTCGTCTTCTGAGGTAGGTTCCCAGACACAGGTGTCATAAAGTGGACCTCCGGACGCAGGTCTCTTGATGCAGGTTTCCTGAAGTGGATACGACTGACGCAGGTCTCCTAACGAAGCTCCCCTGACAAAGCTCTCCTGAAGGAGTTCTCTTAAAGTGCGTCTCCTTATGTAGGTCCCCTGACGCAGATGTTATAAAGTGGGCTTCCTGACGCATGTGTCATATAGTGGGCCTCCTGACGCAGGTCCCCTGATGCAGGTCTACTGATGCATGTTTCCTAATGTGGATTCCACTGATACAGATCTCCTTTCACAGCAATCCTAAAGTAGCTTCCCTTGACACAGGTCTCCTGATATAGATCTACTAAAGTGCGTCTCCTGAAGTAGGTCCGCTGACGCAGGTGTCATATAGTGGGCCTCCTGACGCAGGTCCCCTGACGCACGTCTCCTGCTGCAGATTTCCTAAAGTTGATTCCACTGAGGCGGGTCTCCTTTCACAGGTCTCCTCAGGCAGCTCCCCTGACACAGGTCTCCTGATATAGATCTACTAAAGTGCGTCTCCTGAAGTAGGTCCGCTGACGCAGGTGTCATATAGTGGGCCTCCTGACGCAGGTCCCCCCGATAGAGCTCTCGTGACGGAGATCTCCTATACTGCGTCTCCTAAGGTAGGTCCCCTGACGCAGGTGTTATAAGGTGGGCCTCCTGACTCAGGTGTCCTGACGCAGGTCTCCTGAATCAAGTTTCCTAAAGTGGATTCGACTAACGCAGGTCTCCTTTCACAGGTCTCCTAAAGCAGCTCCCCTGACGAAGCTCTCCTGAAGGAGATCTCCTAAAGTGCGTTTCCTAAGGTAGGTCCCCTGACGCAGGTGAAATAAGGTGGGCCTCCTGACGCAGGTCCCCTGACAGAGGCCTCCTGATGCAGGTATCCAAAAGCAGATTCCACTGATGCAGGTGTCATAAAGTAGGCCTATTGATGCCGCTCCCCTGACACAGGTCTCCTGATGCAGATCTCCTAAAGTGAATCTCCTGAGGTAAATCCCCTGACGCAGGTGTTATAATGTGGGCCTCCTGATGCAGGTGTCATAAAGTGGGCCTCTTGACGCAGGTCCCCTAACGCAGGTCTCATGATTCAGGTTTACTAAAGTGTATTCCACGGACGCTGGTCTCCTTTCACAGGTCGACTAAGTCAGCTCCCCTGCCACATGTCTTCCGACGCGGATCTCCAAACGTGGATCTCCTGATGTAAGTCTCCTGACACAGGTGTCATAAAGTGGACCTCCTGACGCAGGTCCCCCGAAGCAGGTCTCCTGATGCAGGTTTTCCAAAGTGGATTCCACTGCCTCAGTTCTCTTTTCACAGGTGTCCAAAGGCAGTTCCCCTGACACAGCTCTCCATACGGAGATCTCTTAAATTGCATCCCCTGAGGTTGGTCCCCTGGCACAGGTGTCATTTAGTGAGCCTCCTGTTGAAGGTCTCCGATTGCAGGTTTCTTAAAGTGGTTTCCACTTCGGCAGGTCTCCTTTCATAGGTCAACTAAGGCAGCTCCCCTGACACAGCTCTCCTGACGGAGATCTGATAAAGTTCGTCTTCTGAGGTAGGTTCCCAAACACAGGTGTCATAAAGTGGGCCTCGGGATGCAGGTCCGCTGATGCAGGTTTCCTAAAGTGGATTCGACTGACGCAGGTCTCCTTTCACAGGTCTCCTAACGCAGCTCCCCTGACAAAGCTCTCCTGAAGGAGTTCTCTTAAAGTGCGTCTCCTAAGATAGGTCCCCTGACGCAGGTGTCATAAAGTGGGCTTCCTGACGCAGGTGTCATAAAGTGGAGCTCCTGTCCTAGGTGATATAAGTTGGGCGTCCTGACGCAGACCTCCTGATGCAGGTTTCCTAAAGTGGATTCGTCTAACGCAGGTGTCATAAAGTGGGCCTCCTGATGCAGCTGCCCTGACACAGGTCTCAACATGCAGATCTCCTAAACTGCGTCTCCTGAGGTCGGTCCTCTGATTCAACTGTTTTAAGGTGGGCCTCCTGACGCAACTCTCCTGATGCAAATTTCATAAAGTGGATTCCACTGACGCAGGTCTCCTTTCACAGCAATCCTAAAGCAGCTCCCCTGACACAGGTCTCCTGATATAGATCTATTAAAGTGCGTCTCCTGAAGTAGGTCCCCTGACAAAGGTGTCATAAAGTGGGCCTCCCGACGCAGGTACCCTGACACAGGTCTCCTATTGCAGGTTTCCTAAAGTGGTTTCCACTTCGGCAGGTCTCCTTTCATAGGTCTCCTAAGGCAGCTCTTCTGACACAGCTCTCCTGACGGAGATCTGATAAAGTTCGTCTTCTGAGGTAGGTTCCCAGACACAGGTGTCATAAAGTTGGCCTCGGGACCCAGGTCCGCTGACGCAGGTCTCCTAATGCAGGTTTACTAAAGTGGATTCGACTGACGCAGGTCTCCTTTCACAGGTCTCCTAACGCAGCTCCCCTGACAAAGCTCTCCTGAAGGAGTTCTCTTTAAGTGCGTCTCCTAAGATAGGTCCCCTGACACAGGTGTCATAAAGTGGGCCTCCTGACGCAGGTCCCCTGACGCAGGTCTCCTGATGCAGATTTCCTAAAGTGGATTCCACTGATGAGATCACCTTTCACAGGTCTCCTAAGGCAGTTCCCCTGGCACATGTCTCCTGACGCAGATCTCCTAAAGTAAATCTCCTGAGGTAGGTCCTCTGACGCAGGTGTCATAAAGTGGGCCTCCTGACGCAGGTCCCCTTATGCAGGTCTCCTGATGCAGCTATCCTAAAATTGATTACACTGACGCAGGTCTCCTTTCACAGGTCTCCTAAGGTAGTTCCCTTGACAGAGCTCTCCTGATATAGATCTCCTAAAGTGCGTTTCCTGAAGTCGGTCCCCTGACGCAGGTGTCATAAAGTGGGCTTCCTGACGCAGGTGTCATAAAGTGGAGCTCCTGTCGCAGGTGATATAAGTTGGGCCTCCTGACGCAGGTCCCCTGACATAGACCTCCTGATGCAGGTTTCCTAAAGTGCATTCCACGGACACAGGTCTCCTTTTACAGGTCTCCTAAGGGAGTTACCCTGACACAGCTCTCCTGTCGGAGATATCCTAAAGTTCGTCTCCTAAGGTAGGTCCCCTGACGCAGGTGTTATAAGGTGGGCCTCCTGACGCAGGTGTCATATACTGGGCCTCCTGGCGCAGGTCCCCTGACACAGGTCTACTGATGCAGGTTTCCTAATGTGGATTCCACTGATGCAGATCTCCTTTCACAGCAATCCTAAAGCAGCTCCCCTGACACAGTTCTCCTGATATAGATCTATTAAAGTGCGTCTCCTGAAGTAGGTCCCCTGACGCAGGTGTCATAAAGTGGGCCTAACGACGCAGGTCCCCTGACACAGGTCTACTGATGCATGTTTCCTAATGTGGATTCCACTGATGGAGATCTCCTTTCACAGCAATCCTAAAGCAGCTCCCCTGACACAGGTCTCCTGATATAGATCTATTAAAGTGCGTCTCCTGAAGTAGGTCACCTGACGCAGGTGTCATAAAGTGTGCCTCCTGACGCAGGTCCCCTGAAGCAGGTCTCCTATTGCAGGTTTCCTAACGTGATTTCCACTTCGGCAGGTCACCTTTCATAGGTCTCCCAAGGCAGCTCTTCTGACACAGCTCTCCTGACGAAGATCTGATAAAGTTCGTCTTCTGAGGTAGGTTCCCAGACACAGGTGTCATAAAGTGGGCCTCGGGACGCAGGTCCGCTGACGCAGGTCTCCTGATGCAGGTTTCCTAAAGTGGATTCGACTAACGCAGGTCTCCTTTCACAGGTCTCCTAACGCAGCTCCCCTGACAAAGCTCTCCTGAAGGAGTTCTCTTAAAGTGGGCCTCCTGACGCAGGCCCCTGACGCAGGTGTCCCCTGTTGCAGGTCTACTGATGCATGTTTCCTAATGTGGATTCCACTGATACAGATCTCCTTTCACAGCAATCCTAAAGTAGCTCCCCTGACACAGGTCTCCTGATATAGATCTACTAAAGTGCGTCTCCTGAAGTAGGTCCACTGACGCAGGTGTCATATAGTGGGCCTCCTGACGCAGGTCCCCCGATAGAGCTCTCGTGACGGAGATCTCCTAAACTGCGTCTCCTAAGGTAGGTCCCTGACGCAGGTGTTATAAGGTGTTTCTCCTGACGCAGGTGTCCTGACGCAGGTCTCCTGAATCAAGTTTCCTAAAGTGGATTCGACTAACGCAGGTCTCCTTTCACAGGTCTCCTAAAGTAGCTCCCTGACGAAGCTCTCCTGAAGGAGATCTCCTAAAGTGCGTTTCCTAAGGTAGGTCCCTGACGCAGGTGAAATAAGGTGGGCCTCCTGACGCAGGTCCCTGACACAGGCCTCCTGATGCAGATCTCCTAAAGTGAATCTCCTGAGGTAAGTCCCCGACGCAGGTGTTATAATGTGG